>CABHPQ010175065.1:0-25440 GCA_902168405.1 Peromyscus aztecus | reverse complement strand
TGGCAATAAAGTGGATATTAAGGACAGAAAAGTGAAGGCAAAATCTATTGTCTTCCACCGAAAGAAGAACCTTCAGTACTATGATATCTCTGCCAAAAGTAACTACAACTTTGAAAAGCCTTTCCTCTGGCTTGCCAGAAAGCTCATTGGAGACCCTAATTTGGAGTTTGTTGCCATGCCTGCTCTTGCCCCTGCTGAGGTGGTCATGGACCCAGCTTTGGCAGCACAGTATGAGCATGATTTAGAGGTTGCTCAAACGACTGCCCTCCCGGACGAGGACGATGACCTGTGAGAACGTGAAGCTGGAGCCCTGAGTCAGAAGTCTAGTTTTATAGGCAACTGTCCTGTGACGTCAGCGGTGCAGCGTGTGTGCCACCTTATTTAGCTAAGTAGATTGTGTACTTCATTGGGATGCTGAAGGAGATGAATGGGCTTCGGAGTGAATGTGGCAATTAAAACATACCTTCATTTTTTTTGGACTTGCATATTTAGCTGTTTGGAACACAGTTGTTTCCTTCCTGAATTTCAAAAATCAGACTGCTGCAGTCACATCACACTATTCAGTCAGTGGTGAAATCTTGTTTGTTACTGTCGTTCCCATTCTTTTTGTTTAGAATCAGAATAAAGTTGTATTTCAAATAATCTAAACAAGTGAATCATCCCTCGTTTATAAGCCTTTTAAAACCAACGTAAGGAAGCTTGTTACAAATGCCTTTGCTTATTACCTGAGGTCCATTCAGCTGTCCTTGTGCCTCCCTTCTCAACCATTTGGATCCGGTCATGACCTAACTCCTGTTACAGGTGTGAATACTGTGACTCAGCCAGGATGTCTGCCCTGCCTGCAGTTTGATAGGTAGTTTGACCTAAGAGAAGAGCTTGTTTGAAGATGTTAAGTATGTTAAGAAGGTAGAACTGCATTTGATGGAAGCTTGAGGGGTTTCTGAGCTGTCTCATGTTGGTTCTCTAAGATGTTATCTGCTTTTGAGTGGTGGTCTCAGCACTCATGAGCTAGGGGCAGGAGGATCTCTGAGATCAAGGCCAACCTAGTCTACAGAGCGAGTTCCAGAACTTCATAGAGAGACCAGTCTTAAGTGTTCATGGTAGGTAGGCTGTGGCATAGCATATGATGATTTTTCCAGACATTGTTTATAGACAGGAAAGGAAATGCTGGAATAGGGAGGAGTACCACTGTAGAGCAGGGGGAGCCTTTTTTTTGGGTGTGTGTGATCCCTTCAGAACTATGTTGTGATAAGATGTATTTAAAATAAGCCATTCTGTGGGCCCTGCTAGTCCAGTCTACAAAGTTCTTAAAGGGTGGAATACCCTTAGATGGTTACTTTGTTTCTCTCCAAAGAAGGCTGAGTCACTTAATATGGGGAGGGTAGAAAGAAGGTGTACTGTGCACCAGCTTTTACTGATTTCAAGATGGAATGTGATGTGTATGCTGTGCTACAGTCAGGTGAAGACCTCCCCCAACTGGTATGAGATCTCTGGAATTAATACAATGTGAAACTTGATGTAGAATGCAAATAACCAACCCTGTTGTAACAGTTAAATGTAGGAGCTACTACTTAACATGTGTTTAACCAGAGTATAGAGGATTTATGTTATTTATTGGAAGAACTGTTGAAAATATATATTGCTTCTGCTTTGCCTAAGTTTTCTGAGTCATCTCTAGTGTTTGCTGTAGGAGTAGTGAATGGCTTTTTTCTTTTCTTTGTTTTTTTTTTAAGGATTTGAGGTTTGATCTGCCAAATAGCAGAGGTCACATTATTTTAGGGGTGTGATTTTATCCAGTTTTTTGTTTTGTTTTTGGCTTTTCCAGACAAGAGTTTCTCTGTGTAGCCCTGTCTGTTCTGGAACTTTATAGACCAGGCTGGCCTCAATTCAACTGGTCTGCCTGCCTCTACCTTCCGAGGGCTGCCTTTAAAGGCATGTGCCACCACTGTCTGGCCTCTGTTTGGTTTTTACATGTGGGGAAAAATTTCCCCCATTTTAAAAGCATTCCTGAATAGATGGCTTTGTACTAATCAGTTACTGTACAGCAGATAGAACTGGTTGAAGCAAGGTCACTGAGGAGAAGCTGGAAAGTCAGCTGTTGAAGAAATAGTCTATTCTGGGGGCTTTGGGAGGTTTTTCCTAAACCAACATGGAGCATGGAGAAGAGCTCTACCTGAAGTAGCCCAGAACTGCTTGCATTTTTCTGGTAGATGCAGCCAGGGACACACAAGGTAAGAACTGGGTAGAAGCCTGTTTTGGGCTTGTTGGTATGAAGCGGAATAATAACTGTCAGCCAGGAGAGCAGTTGCTCTACCCAGTTAACACTGCACCATGTCAAACCCATGCTGGAAGCAATACTGTCAGTCTTGAAGTCTTGAATTGTCTCGGTACCTTTCACTCTTGAAGCTTGAGGTGGAGCTGGGTGATGAAAGGCACCTAGCCATCTAGACATTGGCTCTCATCATTCACAGCTAGCAGGACCACATAGGAAACTCAGGCTTCCTGAGGTTCCTGTAGCCACTATGTACCCTCCCCTCTAAGGCCTCCAACCTGTTGAGCATCTCACACATCCCTGATAAAGACTTATCACTGGATCCTCCCCTCAGCCCTAGCCTACATGGTGGTGAATTTACAGTGAGTCCAGTGTGCCATGAGGGCAAAGGTCTTGGGTCACTGACATCCCATGGTTTATTAGTGCTCTTTGGGGAACCAGAGACAGACTAGAGAGCAGAACTTTTGTTTGAGACAGGATTTCTCTGTAACAGCCCTGGCTGTCCTGGAATTTGCTTTGTAGACCAGGCTGGCCTTGAACTCAGATCTGCCTGCCTCTGCCCCCCAAGTGCTGGGTTTAAACGCATGTACCAGTACCTTGAGAACAGAATTTTAGGAGTTGGGGATTTAGCTCAGTGGTAGAGTGCTTGCCTAGCAAGTGCAAGGCCCTGGGTTCGGTCCTCAGCTCTGGAAAAAAAAAAAAATTTTTTTTATCACACCATTGGTATGCTATGGGTGCATGATCCACTCTGGTTCATTTGACCCAGCTTGAGGCAGCAGGGAGATGAGTGGACAGTCAGGGTACTGGCCGTAAACAAGTGGGAATGGTGCTGTCTAGGTAGGTAGGGGCCTCACACTTTAGGAACTGGACCAGGCAGTGCTTGGTGCCCTGAGGAGCAGTGGCTTTGTTCCAGCAGCCTGAGAGTCACTTGGGGTGTGTTTGGGTTAGAAGGCAGGGTCCTCTGAAGACATCCCTGGAATCTAGTCCCCTGCAACGTGCCATTGGTCTGGGAAGAGGCTGGGAGCGGGAGTCCTGGGGCAGATAGACCCGACTGCTGCCTTAAAGGGTTGTTCAGATGTGGCACCTAGAAGTCACTGGAGACTTAAATGGCTGGTGACAGCCAGTAAGGCTGGCTGGGGCCTGTGAATCAGCCTGTTTTATGGAGTCCATTGGTGGTGGTATTGGATAAGTCATGACTGGAAACTGACCTCTTGGGGAGACATAAGGACTCCATTGTATGCTGTACTGTCTCAAACCAGGAATTTTAACACATAGGTTAATACAGGCAGGGTTTCCCCGAGGGGTGGAGGTAAAGTCCATGTGCAGACTGTGTTGTGTAACAGTGTCCTCCGACATTAAACATTTCATCTTGCAGGAAGCTCCTTAAGCAGGAAAGTGAGCAACTCAAAACAGCTTTAGGAAGTCCCTGAAACGAATCAGATTCACTAGGTCGCCTCCCTGCCACAGTAAGCAATAAAAGCTGAGTGCTCCTCAGAGGGAAGAAAACTTAGCTGCAAAGACTCAGACCTCACTAGCTGCCTGGAAGAAGCAGAAACCAGCCAAGCTTCCTGGGAGAAGTTTAGACCACCTGAGGCACCTGGAAAGGACACTCCCCAAACCTGTTGATTCTGCCTACAGGCCATGCAGTGTGCTCCAGGTTCCCAGCTTTGTGAGCTGTCACCCACACTGGGAGTGGGCTTTGAGGCTGCAGCTGTCTGAGTCATTTCTACTCTTTTAAGTAACCCCTCACCCGTATTCCTGTAAGTAACCCCAATAAAACTCCTTAGTTCACTAAGCTGGACTTTGGTAGTAACCGTAAAATTTGGTTTGTTGTGGGTTCTGTATCTGGAATGAATAGATGTGTGTGTGTGTTATGTCTCCCCAGGAAAAGTTTTGTCACATAACAGGCAGCACCCAGTAAGGTGGTCATGTGGAGATGACCAGGCCCTGCTGTCAATCCTCCAGGCATAGAAAATGGGCCTCCAGGCTTCTAGGGAAGGGTGCTTGCAAGCTGACTCAAGCCTGGACCAGTAAGCCAGTAGCCAGTCGGTTTGTAGGTAGCATTGGCTTTTTTCTTTCCCTGACATGTCTAAGGCCCTCCCCCATGCTTTCTGATCAGTGAAGAATAGCTTGTGGGGTTGGGGATTTAGCTCAGCGGTAGAGTGCTTAGGCAAGCGCAAGGCCCTGGGTTTGGTCCTCAGCTCAAAATAAATAAATAAATAAAAATAAAAATAAAAAATTTCAGTGAGCATTTTTGTATACACAGTTTGAATGTTTTCTCCTTTTTGGTAGAGATGTCATCTGGAGTCTCTTGTACACTGAACACGTGCTCTGCCTTCAGCTGCACCCAGGCCTGTTTGGTTTACCTTTACCAGTAGCAGTGAGACTGGTTGGCCAGAACTTAGGAAAATCACTGTGTTTTAAAAGACGGTTGTTGCAGGGTGGTGGTGGAGCACGCCTTTCATCCCAGCACTTGGGAGGCAGAGGCAGATGGATCTCTGAGTTTGAGGCCAGCCTGGTCTACAGAGTGGAGTTCCAGGAAAGCCAGGGCTATGCAGAGAAATCTTGTCTCAAAAAGTCAATAAATAAAATAAGGGGCTGGAGAGATGGCTTGGAGGTTAAGAGCACTGGCTGCTCTTCCAGCGGTCCTGAGTTCAGTTCCCAGCAACCATGTGGTGGCTCACAACCATCTGTAATGAGATCTGGTGCCCTCTTCTGGCTTGCAGGCAAACATGCAGGCAGGACACTGTATGCACAATCAATACATTTATAAAAAATAAAATAAAAGACATTGTCACATAGTCCTTTTGGAACCTGGACTGTTTTCAAAAGAATGACCCAGTTATAATACACTAATGTTTAATAAGGTGACTGGTGCCTGGAAATCAGCACTCTGAAGGAAAGCCAGGACTTCTTGGTGACAGTGCCCAGGCTATCGGTAGATGTGTGTGCTGCTGGGAGTCATCCATCTTGTCTGTCTCCCTGTATATCATTACACAAGTGTACCAGCATTCACTCTGTGTTAGTTTCCTGCAGCTTGCCACTGTGACAGGTCCCTACAGAACCAGTCACCCCAAAACATCACACAGATAGTCTCTCCATTCAAGAGGCCTGACAGTTGAGATCCAAGGAAAAACAGGGCCAGGTAAGGAGGAGGTCCCTCTCAGTCTTTGGGGAGGCTCTGTCCCATGCTCATCTTGAGTTTCTGGGGGCTCTTCACAATCTTTGGTGACTGTCTTAGTTATTTTTCTATTGCTGTGAAAAGATACCATGACCAAGGCAACTCTTTTTTTTTTTTTTTTGTCTTTAGATATTTTTTTTTTTTTAAAGATTTATTTATTTATTATGTATACAGTGTTCTGCCTACATGCATACTTGCAGGCCAGAAGAGGGCACCAGATCTCATTAGGGATGGTTGTGAGCCACCATGTGGTTGCTGGGAATTGAACTCAGGACCTCTGGAAGAACAGCCAGTGCTCTTAACCGCTGAGCCATCTCTCCAGCCCCTTTAGATATTTTTTATTTCTTCAATTTTTATTATCAGGAGTGACTGAAATAAAAAATATAATTGAGTCCCATCCTTATTGTCATTATGGAAATGGCTTTAAGAGAAAACTGGTCAGATGAATTATCGCTTCCCACTTTTCAACTGGTAAATAGTTGCCATTGATAAAACAGACAAGCCCAGATAATCTGTCCAGAATGTTCAAGATATGGTGTATTATACAACATGCCTGTTCCCAGGAGAACACCTAAGACATAATTATGTGTACTTCTTGATCTCCTCATACAAGACAAGCACAAAGGCACCACCCATTCCCCTGAGAACGTTGGACCATGCACCCTTGAAAAAAGCCTTGCTTCCTTCATCACGAGCGATCTTCCTCCGGCAGTCAATCGTGCCTGTGTACATGATATCAGTTCCTTTGCGTCCTGACTGCATCATCATATGACAGCGAACCGTGTCAAAGGGATAGGAAGTCAGGCCAGCAACAGCAGTGACAGACGATGGTGCAATCATCCAGCTGATGAAGATGTGAGTATTCTTGGGATCTGGAAGCATTCCCTTTGCAGTGTCATAGATGCCAAAGTAGGCCGCTCGGTAGATGATAATGCCCTGTACTGACACGTTAAAGCCTTGGTACAGGCCCCTAATCCCATCAGATTTGTAGATCTTAACCAGGCAGTCACCAAGGCCTTTGAATTCCCTTTCAGCTCCAGCTTTGCCCACATCAGCTGCTAGACGGGTACGGGCAAAATCAAGAGGGTACACAAAGCACAAGGATGTGGCCCCAGCAGCACCACCTGATGCCAGGTTCCCAGCAAAGTAGAGCCAAAACTGGGTCCTCTTGTCCACACCACCCAAAAAGATCTGCTTGTATTTATCTTTGAAGGCAAAGTTGTGAGCCTGGGTGGGGAAAGTATCTGATGACATTGGCCAGGTTACCACGCCAGAAGGACAGGACTCCCTGTTCCTTGGGGATACTAACCATGCAGTCTACAGAGTTTGGTTCCCAGCACTCTTATTTTTTTTTTTTTTAAGATTTATTTATTTATTATGTACACAGTGTTCTACCTGCATATGTGCCTGCAGGCCAGAAGAGGGCACCAGATCTTATTATAGATGGTCCTGAGCCACCATGTGGTTGCTGGGAATTGAACTCTGGAAGGGCAGCCAGTGCTCTTAACCTTGAGCCATCTCTGCAGCTCCTCAGCACTCTTATGATGGCTCACAATCATCTTTAACTCTGGTTCCAAAGGATCCCACGCCCCCTTCTGGCCTCTATAGGCACTGCACTCATGTGGCATACACATATAGTCACACATACACATGTCAAGTAAAAATTAAAAAGAGATTCCTCTACATGCTTACTGGAGTGGTGTGAGCACAGAACCTTGACAATATCTAATGTTAAAGAAGATGCAGGTAATGGGAACTCTCATTCACTACTTGGAGAGTTGAGTGGTTTCTCATAAAACTAGGCATAGTTTTACCGTATGATTTAGTGGTCATGTTTCTTTGTAGTTACTCCTAGTGAGCTGCAATTACTTCTACAAAAATCTTCCATGTGGATATTTATAGATATTTATAGAAACTTTTTCATAATTGTCCAATGCAGCGGCATCCATGGTACATCTAGGAAATAGAATATAATTAAGCAAAGAAAAGAACCAAGCAACTGGGCTGGGGTGATGGCTCAGGGGTAAGAGCGCTTGCTAGGCAAGCACATGGGTTCGAATCCCCGGCACCTGCAGAAAAAGGGGGCATGGGTGAACACACTTGTAAGCTCACTGCTGGCAGCAGTGGAGCAGAGATAGGGTTGCTGGGGCTCACAGGTCTCCAGTGGAAAAAACATGAACTCCAGGTTCAGTAAGCCTGTCTCTAGAACAAGGCAGAGAGTGATACAGAAGGGCACTGGACATTCTCTTCTGACCTCAGGGTGTTCTCATGGGCATGTGCACACCACACACATACACACACACACACACACACACACACACACACACACACACCACAAAACAAAAACCACTCAACAATCAAGCCATGAAAACCAGGAAGGGACCTTGAGTGGACATCACTGCTCTTGGGACCCTTTTCTCCTACTGGGTTGCCTTGTTCAGCCCTGATATGAAGGTTTATGCCTAGTCTCATTGTGTCTTGTTACGCTGCATTAGGTTGACATCCCTGGGAGGCCTGTTCTTTTCTGAAGGGAAACAGAGGAGCGTGGATCTGGGGAAGAGGGGGAATGGGAGGAGTGGAGGAAGGGGAGGCTGTGGTCGGGGTGTATTGTGTGAGAGAAGAAATAAAAATATTAAGAACAACAAGCTGGGTGGTGGCGGTGCACGCCTTTAATTCCAGCATTTGGGAGGCAGAGGCAGGTGGATCTCTGTGAATTCAAGGTCAGCCTGGTCTACAGAGTGAGATCCAAAGCTACAGAGAGAAACCCTGTCTTAAAAAAAAAAAAAAAAAAAAAACCACAGAAAAAAAAGAAGCCAATGTAAAGTAGTTGTGATTCCAACTCTGCCACATTCCACCCACCACAAAGAAAAGGCAGACCTGTAGAGATATCATTAATGTGAGCAGCTGCCAGGGAGATCAGGAGTGAGCAGGTGGAGCACAGAGGACCCCAGGAGCAGGGGAACCCACTCTGCATGAAGCCGAAATGATAGACATCGTCCCCTCACGCCACAGAATGCACAGGGCCAGGATGAACCCTGATGTCCCTCATGGATGCCCAGGAGGATAATGTTCATGGAGGTTCATTCAACGCAACAAATGTGCCTGTGAGAAAGAGTGTTGATGGATGTACACACAGTAGGGGGAATCCAGGGCATCCAGGAGTGCTGTATTCTGCACACAATTTTTCCATGATCCCAAGACTGCTCTAAAAATAAAGTCTATTTCAGATAATAAATAAGTTTTAGGTATATCTAAACCTGTACAGAGACAGCTGTCAGTGGGAAAAAGTTGAGCATCTTTGGCTGGACAATTTGTTAGTAAAACTAACTTGTACAATTTGTTCTTTGAAGCTTTTTCAGGTCATCTGAGAAATAAGTACCTGAGTTGCTAGCATGAACAGTTAAGCCATCTGAGTCCAGATGAAGGAGCCAGAAGCCTCAACATTTCTGCCCAGAGCTAAGAGTATGAGAGATTTTTGGAAACAGGGTCTCACTATGCAGTCCTGGTTGGCACTAGACTCAAGATCCTCCTGCCTCAGCCTCCCCAGTGTTGGGATTATCACAACGTGCCATCACACCGAGTGGGGAGTGTAGTTGGAGGTTTCCTGTTCTGACTGCCTGGTCCCAAATAACCAACTCAGAGGCTGAATATGAATTATGAATGCTCGGCTGACAGCTCAGGCTTGTTACTAGCTAACTTTTATACTTAAATTAGCCCATATTTCTATCTATGCTTTGCCAGGTGGCTCATGTCTTGTTACCTCATTTTTACACATTCTGCTTGTTAGGCGGCTGGCTGGTGTCTCCTGACTCTGCCCTTCTCCTTCCCATAATCCTTAGTTTGGTCACCTTGCCTACATACACTTCCTGCCTAGCTACTGACCAATCAGCATTTTATTAAACCAATTTGAGTGACAAATCTTTACAGTGTACAAGAGGATTATTCCACAGTAGGGAAATTCACCATTTTAAACACTTGAGAGTCTTAGACTGTCTGCCATTAATTTGGGCACTTTGAAAATGTTGCTGGGTGGTGCTGGAGCAATGGCTCAGTGCTTAAGAGCACTGGTTGCTCTTCCAGAGGACCTGGGTCCAATTCCCAGCACCCATATGGCAGCTCACCACTGTGTGTTACTCCACACACAGTGTGGATCTGACACCCTCATATAGGCATAAGTGAAAATAAATAAATCATTTTTAAAAAAGAGAGCATTTCTAATGTAGGGTAGCACTTTAATCCCAGCATTTGGGAGGCAGAGAGAGGCAGCTGTCTGAGTTTTAGGCCAGTCTGGCCTACAGAGTAAGTTCCAGGACAGCCAGGGCTACACAGAGAAACCCTGTCATGCGCCCCCCCGCCAAAAAAAAAAAGAAAAAGAAAAAAAATAGAAAATACTGCTCTAAGCTATTCATGGTATAAGTCTATTTACAACAGACAGCAGAAGACTGACAGGCAGATGTGCCTAGCAGATGAGTTGACAGGAGAGGACGTGTCTGAGCCATTAAATCTAGAGAGCTGAACTGTTAGTTTGCTCACTTGGAAGAAAAGAAACCTGGCTGGGGAGATGGTCCAGTTGGCAAAGTGTTGCCACACAAGCGTGAGGTCCTGAGTTTGACCCCCAGCACACACGTATAACAGCTAAGTACAGTGTACATTGTAATCCTGGTTCTGGGAAGGTGGATACAGAGGATCTCTGAGGCTCGCTGGCCAACCAGATTAAAGACTACTTGGTAGGCTCCAGGCTAATGAGAGACCTTGTCTCAAAAAAAACAAAGTATGTGTGTGTGTGTGGCAGGGGGTGTGGGGGTGTGGGGTAGGGGTCTAGATCAGTCAGTAAGAGTGCTTGTTAGCATGCATAGGGCCCTGGGTTTGATCCCTAGTGCTGCATAAATCAGGTGTACAGGTGCAAATCTGCAATCTCAGTACTTAGGGGATAGGCAGGGGGATCAGAGGTTCAAAAGCAGCCTGGACTACATGAGACTCAATAATAATAATAATAATAATAATAACAACGATAATAAATAATAGTAACAACAACAATTAATAATAGTAATAAATAATAATAATAATAATAATAATAATAATAATAATAATAATGGGGATGGAAAGATGTCTCAACATCTAAGAGCACTTCCTGTCCTTCAAGAGCAACAGGTGCTCTGAACTGCTCAGCCATTTCTCCAGCCCCATGAAGAAGAGGTTCATTTTGCCTCATGCTTTGAGGGTGCAGTTCGTCACGGTGGGGAAGGCGCAGCAGCAGGAGCATGAGGCAGCTGGTCACATGGCATCTGCAGTCAGGAAGCAGAGAGAGATGAACACTGGTGCTCAGCTCACTTTCTCCTTTTCATTCAGTCGGAGATGCCAGGACCTGGGATGGATGGTGCTGCCCACATTCGTGGTGGGTTTTCCTTCCTCAGTGAAACCTTTTTGCCTCCCTTGCTGACAGGCCCAGAGATGTATCTCCTAGGTGGTTCCAAATCCCATCAAGGGCACAGGCAAAGCGAACCCTCATAGTGAGTTACTTGAAGTAGAAGCTGCTCGGTTGGAGCCTCTGGCTCACCCCTGCATTATCGGGAAGCCCCATTCCTGTGTCTCTCTCTCTCCAAACCCCACCCACTCAGCGAGCCTCTGAACAAAGGAAAGGCGCCAAAAAGTCCAGTTCTGTATTTTTGGTGGCTTTTGCAGCTTCCCCCCTGAAGTTGCCAGGCCCCAAGTCCCCATGTAAGCGCTCAGCTTTTGACCATACTTCAGGACAAACCCAGTTTGTGGCAGACACATCATCACCCCTCACCTACAGTCTATAAAACTTTCCCGCCCTGGCTCGGTGTGAGACTTCTCTGGCCTCGATCTCACATTTTCAATTTGGTTTGATCTGGCTTACTGCGTCAGGGGAGAGACCTATTGGGTGGGGGAGTGGGGAGCAGAAAACCTATTAGAAGCTGTTTTCATTTAAAGTCCAGCTAAATTTTTGTCTTTTAGGGTTCAAGCCTTCCAGTGGTTTGTTTTCTGTCTTCTTGTTGTTGTTCTAGAGGATTTTGGACTTTATACAGCCCCTCTGTGATAAATTTTGTATTAAACTTACACAGGGTCAAGGGCAAGAGTCCATTTTTCATGTAGATAGCCCGTCGATCGATTTGCTGAAAATAAGTTCTTTTGTGCATTGTATTACCTTGACACCTTGCCAAAAATCCACTGTCAAAACACGTGCAGGCCACTGTCGGACTCATCAGTTCTGTGTTGATGCTCTCCAGGCAACCTGACACCATCACCCCGGCGTCTCTGACTTACGTGGCTTATTCCTTGGTGTTTGAGAAGCAAAATGTTCAAGTTTCTCTTTTGTGAATCTGCTGATTCAGGTTCTGTCCTTGTGATCACCTTTATTTAACTTTAGTGACCCCCGCGCTGCAAACACAGCCTCACCATGTGCTGGAACTTTGGCATACGGGGTGTGGGGCAGAGACATTCGGTCTTCCACAGCTTGCTGGTTCTAACACCCCAGCTTCTTTCCAGCCTCCTCGACCTCCCTCTGACAACACTCTTCTAGGCAACACCTGATATTGTTCAGCAGCTCTTCTGATGTGGGCCAGAAAGTGGCATCGAATTCTAGGCAATCCCCACATTTAACTCCCACTTCAAAGGCAGTGTGGGGTCAGAGGACTCGGCTGAATTGCATCAGCCAACCCCAGAATTCAGGAAGCACAAGAGAACAGCCTGGAGCAAAACAAGGAAGGACAAGGGGGCTTTAGAGCTCACACACTTGAAAGCTGTGCAGAGCATCCTGGTCTTAACAAACTAAGGGAAATATTTGCCACATAGTTTTAGAAAAATGGGCATTTGACTAATGATTCTCAGGATTTACACTCTTCTGTGCGATAGATTTTTGAAGTCTACTTTTCTTAAGTATGAACAGCCAAGTAAGAAATGTGTTTATTCCCTCATCCATCTTTCCTGACAGCTTTCATGGTCATAGATGATGGATAGATCCAGTACTTCAATCCCGACGGCACGGTGGTAATTTCTTGATTCTACGGTTCTTGAGCTTGTTAACTGTGACTCTTCTAAAGAATAGCTTCCTTCATTAACCGCTTGATAACCATGACACAAACCCATATGGGACAGGCATAGTTAATACCTGTACTTTCTTACCAAATAGTGGTGGATAATCTTCACTGTCAGCTTGACCAGATTTAGAGTCACCTTGACTAGATTTGGAGTCACCCAGGAGACACACCTCTGTGTGTGGCTGTGAGGGTGTCTCTAGAGAGGTTTAACTGGGGAGGTACGGTCACCTGGGATGTAGTTGGCATCATCCCACAGACTGGACTGAGTAAAAAGGAGAAAGTGAGCTGAGCACCAGCATCATCTCTCTCTGCTTCCTGTATCCTGTGGATACAATGCAGTCAGATACCTCTTGTTTCTACCAACATGCCTTCGCCACCATGACGGACTATTTGCTCGACCATGACTAAAACCCCCCACTTTCCTTAAGTTGGCTTTGTTAGTATTTTGTCACCTCAATGAGAAGTCACACTAATATATCAACTTTGAGAAGAATGACTTGGTACTCAGTTTCCAGGATGACCAGTGAGTGTTTTCCATTGTGGCAGCATTAGAGGCGTAGAGATTCTTATATCTTGGTTGCGTTTCAATATAGTGAAGTCATTATTTTCTTCTTCCACGGCTGAAGGCTCTCTCTTGGGCCATTGGGGACCCATCAACTTGGTTTCTATGTCATTTTGCTCTGGCCTTTCCCCCCTTTAATATATTTCTTGCTTCCAGGCATGACAGACCGTCATCTCCGTCTCTGGCTCCGGATCTCGTTAGAGTCTTCTGCAGTTGGTGTCAGTTTAGATGGAGGAGGAAGCCCGTGGGGCTAGGGGCGTTTGTTCCTGGTCTGCCATTGCCGCCAACCAGCTTGACTGACAGATAGAAGGAGCAGGGATTGTTTTCTGAAAGGGAAAAGTAATCCTCAATTTCCAACTGAAAATTAAGAATGCACAGGTTTTACCTAATGTTTCTGAGGCTATATTTACGTCTTTGCATTTTTTTTTTCACGTGTGTTTGTTACTTTGTGTGTCTACGATGTGTGTACATGTGTGGGGGTGCACATGTGAAGAGGACAACTGTGGGAGTCAGTTCTCTCCTTCCACCAATCAGAGGAAGAAGAGAAGGGGAAAAAGGGAAATGTAAACACACACATTTGTGCCTATGTGAGTAGAGAATATATGCATATCACGTATCTCCCCTTCCTTCCTCCCTTTTTTCCTTTCTTTTTCTTGTTTTTCCGAGACAGGGTTTCTCTGTGTAGCTTTGGAGCCTTTCCTGGATCTCTCTGTGTAGATCAGGCTGGCCTCGAACTCATGGAGATCCGCCTGGCTCTGTCTCCCGAGTGCTGGGATTAAAGGCTTGCACCACCACTACCCGGCTCTTTCTTTCTTTCTTTTTTTATTTCTCTCTTTCTTTCTTTTTTGGTTTTTTGAGACAGGTTTTCTCTGTGTAGCCCTGGCTGTCCTGAACTCACTCTGTAGACCAAGCTGGCCTTGAACTCACAGAGATCCACCTGCCTCTGACTCCTGAGTGCTGGGATTAAAGGCGAGCGCCATCACTGCCTGGCTATATCTCCTGTTTTTTATAAGGTAGCCATCACCCTGTGCATTTATTAAGACAGTCCATCTTTTTTTTTTTTTTTTTTTTTTTTTTTCTGGAGCTGAGGACTGAACCCAGGGCCTTGCGCTTGCTAGGCAAGCACTCTACCACTGAGCTAAATCCTTGGCCGAGACAGTCCATCTTTGACACACCACGGCCATCTGAGAACCTTTGAACTAATTTACATAGCCTCCTAGGGGAACATTTATATGTAACACTGCAGGACTCTACATGAATGGGGGCTATTTCCAGGATTCGGTGGTAAGGGTCTAGTGGGTATGTAGCATTTCTACCTGTTGATCTAATTTCTCTTTGATTAAAAACTCCAAGTGTATGAGTGTATGCTGGGGGCAAGAATTCAAAGAGCTGAGGCCTGTCTATAGCCATATTACCCTGAATGTGCCCAATCTCATCAAAGGCTAAGGCCTACTTAGTTTTGGTAATTACTTCCCGATTCCTCCATTTAGGGTCCTGTCAACTTTCATTCTCATCAGCAATGCATTCCGTTTGGGTTATAACAAGTTTAAAAAAATGCATACAATTCTAGCCAGTCCTGATGGCTCATGGCTTTAATCTCAGTGGTTGAGAAGCCGAGGCAGGAGGACCGCTGTGAGTTTGAGATAGGCATGGGCTAAATGGCAAGTTCCAGGTCAGTCCAGGCTACAGAATGAGAGCTGCTTCAACAAAACGCAACGCGCGTGTGTGCGCGCGCACACACACACACACACACACACACACACACACACACACTCACTTTAAACATTTCCGGTACTTATACTTTCTTGAAGAATGGGATGAGAAGCTATGACAATATCTCTCCTGGAACAGTTCTCTGGGCCGCTGTACTCCTGCCTCTAGGACATAGTGGCTGCTGCTCATGCGCACCAGGCAGGCCAGGCCTTGACTCCTCACAGGCACTGGAATCTAGAATCTGCCTGAAGGCGTACACTGTGCTTTCAGACATGCGCGGTTAGTGAATGAGACAGAACAGGCCTCTGCTCCGAGTGTGCTTGTGTTTGGCAGAGGGTGAGTGTGTGTTTGACTATGAGTGTGAATCCCTCTGAGTGTCAACCTGTGTGTAAATGTGCATGTGTGTCTATGCCAAGGGCTCAGCATGGCTTACATAGTCCTTCCGTAATCTAGAAACCAATCTCCTGTTTCATGTGTAATTCTCCAGGACTTTTATATTTATTACTGTTTTCAAAATATTTATTTATGTTATGTTCATGTATATGCATCTGAGTGTTTGTATGTCCACCATGTGCATGCAGTACCCACGAGTCCAGAAAGAGGTGTCAGCACTTTTTTTTTTTTTTTTGAGACAAGGTCATACTATGTAACCCTGGCTGGCCTGGAGTTTGCTATGTAGGCCAGGCTGGCCTGCCTCCTGAATGCCACCATTCCAGGCTAGCTAGTATTCTCAACCACTGGGCCATCTCTCTTTTCTTTCACTTATTTCAGCAGTGAGGTGATGGGAGAGCTCTGCCTCAGGAAGGCCTTAATCTTAAACTTGTTCAGGGGCCGCTAGAGAGGGAAGGTATTTTCTCAGGGTGTGTGTTTTCGTTTTCCTGTGCACACCGAGTCTCCGTCTGATGAGGGTAGACTTAGTAAAAGGGTTGCAGCGGCCACCCCAGCCCTACTGTGTGGTGAGAGATACAGATTTTTTCTATTCGTTGTCCTTTTAACAGGAAATCAGCCAATATTTGCTAATAGTCAAGGCTAACAAAATTCCAGTGTGAGAAGCTCGTCAGCGTGTCTCAGAAGTGCCTCGTTAAGTGAAGATAATTGGGATTAGGCGTAGTCACTTGAGTCTGCTTAAACAAGGACGGGCATCTCAGAGTGGAGATGTGACAAGTTTTGTATCGAATGCCACCGAGCTACTAGCTGAAATGACGTGCAGATTCCTGGAACCAACCCAAAGCGAACTGCATGAATCTGGGAGGCGCGTCCCTCGTTCGGAAGAGCTACAGCTTCTTCTTCAACACACACTTGATTTTCACAGCACCATCATCAGAAGAGATTCGAGTAGAAATATTTGCCAGCCTCATCAGTCTCCCGGAGGGCCTTCCAGTGTCTGAAGTGCTCGAATTAGTCTCCGTTCGCCGATTATGAACGATGGTTTCCATCTCCAGTTGCCGCTGGTCTCGTTCCGTGGACCTCAGCTTCTTGATAGCTCTAAGATGGGTCTGGGATAGTTCTCTGGCATGGCTTTCCACCCCAGTTATCAAACATTGCTGCTTTTCTGGGGTTTGCAATGTCTCTGCTCTTTACAGTTCAGTCAAGAGGAGTAAGCTCTGAAATGCCTAACTATGGTTTGGGTGGGCCAGGTATAAGGAGCAAGGGGGACTTGGAGGGATGTTACCAGTCCTCTTATTGACTCTTATTGGTGATTTTTGCCTCCTGTTGTAGCCCCAGTAAGAAATATTCACTGCCCCTTGTCCTGCCCTTTTGCTGCTGGGGATTAAACCTGGGGTCTTGTGTGTGCTAGGTAATAAGCACATTACCACTGTGGTCCACATCCAGCCCTTTGCTCTTGCTTTTGGTTCTTGGTCTGGGGATGTAGGTCACTCCTAGGGCACATGGCTAGCCTGTGAGATCTTAGGCTTGTATCCTCAGAACCACAGGGGTGGAGAAGGGGAAAGAAAGAAAGGAAAAAGGAAGAGGAGGGAGAACCTGGTGATGGTGGCGCACGCCTTTAATGCCAGTACTCAGGAGGCAGAGGCAGGTCGATCTCTGTGAGTTCAAGTTTAAGGCCAGCCTGGTCTACCTAGCAAGTTCCAGGACAGCTAGAGCTACATAGTGAGACCCCGTCTTAAAAAAAGAAAAAGAAAAGAGGATTAGAGCATACTAATCACGTGAGTCAGCCATAGCCTCTCAGCCAGGACACTCTGGGCCATTATCCATCTATCCCCTTGAGTCTATCTTGCACTGAGATCCAGCACCGTGCTATGAAAGATGGGCCACTAATGCTAACAGACACACACACTAAAAGAGCCTCCAATGTGGGGCTGGTGCCATGGCACACTGGGTAAAAGCACTTGCTGTGTGGCATTAGGACTCAAGTTCGAATCCCTGGAACCCACACAAAGGGTATGGCCTGGGTCTGTGACCTCAATATTTTTCAGAGCAGAGACACGGAATAGTTGGGATTACTAGCTGACAGCCTAGCTCCAGGGTCATTGAGAGACCCTGTTGCAAGGGAATAAGGTGGACAGTGATAGAGCAGGACACTCAGGGTCCTCTGGCACATGGGCATGTGCACACACACACACACACACACACACACACACACACCCCTACAGATACATACATCCAAGTGTATATAACATACATATACACATACATGCATGTATAACACACATGTGCATGTAGCATACACATATATACAATACACACATGCATATTTAACATACATGTGGGTATGACACATATGTGCATATAGCATATACACTCATACACAAACATATAGTCTCCAGTGTGTGGTCTGTTTCAAAGGGTTCTCATTCTTTCTCCCTTGTTTTTATTAGCATATTTAATTTAATTTTTTTCTTTGTTTTTCTGAGGCAGGGTTTCTCTGGGTAGCCCTGGCTGTCCTGGAACTCACTCTGTAGACCAGGCTGGCCTCGAACTCACAGAGATCCATCTCCCTCTGCTTCCCAAATGCTGGGCTTAAAGGCCTGCACCACCACCGCCCAGCAGCATATTTAATTTAATTGCATAAAATGATATGTTTCATGACATTCTCACAGGGGGACATAGTATATGTTGAACATACTCAAACCCCATGACCTGATTGTCGACTCTCTTTGCTTCATAGAATGAAAATATCTGATATGGACTGTTAAGGGTTTTCCTCCATTTTATCAGCCCCCCCCCCCCAGCCCTTCCCCCTCTCTGCTTCCCTTCCTCCTTTGCAGTTCTGGGGACTGAACTAAAGGCTTCATGCATGCTAGGCAAGCATTCCACCACTGACTCACCACCCTCCTGCCACAAGTTCTGATTAGAGTTTTATTTTATTTTTTTTCTGCCATAAAATTCAATCAAACAACACAACAGCAATGGATTGGACCAGGATGTGAGGTGCACCAGAACATGGTAGATATAAAACACGGATCATTGTACAATGAGGTGGGGCCTGGTGAGATGGCTCAGCAGGTAAAGCACTTGCCGCACAACCAGGAGGGCCTGAGTTCGATGCTGGGAACCCACGTAAGAAGCCAGACAGGATAGGTTGGTCTGGTCTGCAATTCCCCTCTTAGTAAGATGGGAGGTGGAGACATGCGTGCGTGGATTAGCTCGCCTACTGTGCTGGGTGGAAAACAGCAAAGGGACCCTCTTTCTTTTTTCTTTTTCCTTCTTCTTCTTCTTCTTTTTTTTTTGTTTGTTTGGTTTTTCAAGACAAGGTTTCTCTATGTAGCTTTGTGCCTTTCCTGGAACTTATTCTGTAGCCCAGGCTGGCCTTGCATTCACAGAGATCTGCCTGCCTCTGCCTCCTGAGTTCTGGGATTAAAGGCGTGCACCACCAGCACCCAGTGGGACCCTCTTTTTTTAAATTTATTTAATTTTATTTTATGTACATGGTGTGAGGGTGTCAGATCCCCTGAAACTGGAGTTATAGTTTTGAGCCGCCATGTGGGTGCTGGGAATTGAACCCAGGTCCTCTGGAAGAGCAGCCGGTGCTCTTACCCACTGAGCCATCTCTCCAGCCCAGGGACCCTCTTTTTAACAAGGTAGAATTTGAGGACTGGCACCCCCTCCACACTCATAGCTCCACTCTCACGTAAGAACAAACGCACACATCACACATGCACACGCGTCTCTCACACAGACAAGCACACACACAAGATTAGAAGAGAAGAGGAAGAAGGAAAATGAGACGGACCCCTACAGTGCTTTAAGATTCTAACAGTGGCTAACCCCAGTTCTTCAGGGAAGGCATGCATTACTGATATGTATTGGTGGGTGTGCTGATTTGAAAGAAAAGGCCCCCCAAAGGGAGTGGCATTATTAGGAGGTGTGGTCTTGTTGGAGGAAGTATGTCACTGTGGAGGCGGGCTTTGAGGGCTCATATATGCTCAAACCATGCCCAGTGAGTCAGACCACTTCCTGTTGCCTGTGAGTCAAGATGTAGGACTCTCAGCACCATGTCTGCCTGCACGGCACCATATCACACCGTGTTGATAATGAACTAGACCTCTGAAAATATAAGCAACCCCAATCCAATGCTTATAAGAGTTGCTGTGGTTGTGGTGTCTCTTCACAGCAATACAAACCCTAACTAAGACGGTGGGGAAGCTAGTAAAAGACAATATATGTGATTAAAAACAACTAGTTTCAGCTGGGCTTGGTGGCGTGTGTCTGTAATCCAGGCATTTGGGAGGTAAAAACAGGAAGATAAAGACTTCAAGCTCAGCAGCTGTCATATATTGGTTCCGAGACGGTACCTGAACTTTGCAAGACCCTGTCTCAAGAACCCCCAAACTGACCAACTAACCATATTAGTTTTTATGGCATATGTACCGGCCACAATGTCAAATGCTTTACCATTATCTCATTTAACCCCAGATAAAACTAATATGTATATTAACATGTACATATTATCGTTTTCTTAATTTTAGAGTTTTAGCCAGTAGATTCTGAGCTCTTTGCCCAGTGTCTACACAGCATAGTCAGTGCCAGGGCAGTAAATATTAACCGAGGTGTCTGCTGGCTTTTACTCCACAGTCATCATCTTGACTTCCCCAGGATCTCTGCCCAGTTCACACTAAATGATTTTGGACAAAGGTGATTTGAGGACTCAGCATCAAGACGACATTTTACATACAGCTAGGCAGATTGAAAGCCAAGTGAAATTCCTCAGCCCGAATCCTTCCATCTGTGAGCATCGATCTGTTGAGTCGCCCAGCATCCTGTTGCTACGGTTACCTTAAGGCAGCCATCAGGATAAAGAGGAATGCTGTAACTCATCACCCCCTCCTGTTGGAATGTGGAGCCCTGGGCACAGTGACACCGATTCTTTAGATTTCTCGAAAAAAAAAAAAAAATGTCAGAACTCATATTAAGAAAAACGGCTGTGGTACTAAAAGGATGATGAACAGTGCTCCCGATTCCCAGATCAAACAGAAGAAGCTTCTCCCTTGGGTCATTTTGTTGACTAATGCTATTTTTTTTTTTTAAAGGAGTAGTCTAACTGTGTGGCCCTGACTGGCCTGGAACTTGCTGTGTAGACCAAATTAACCTCAAACTCACAGACATTCACCGGCTCTACCTTCTGAGTGCTGGGACTAAAGACCTGTACCACCACGGTGCCCAGCTAACCCTGGTTTATAGAATACAATTTTAATGCCTTTTTTTTTTAAAGATTTATTTATTTATTTAATGTATGAGTGCTCTATCTGCATATACAACTTTATGCCAGAAGAGGGCCTCAGATCCCCATCATAGATGGTTGTGAGCCACTAGGTGGTTGCTGGGAATTGAACTCAGGACCTCTGGAAGGGCAGTCAGTGCTCTTAGCCGCTGACCCATCTCTCCAGCCCCGCTCCCCCCATTTTAATGCTTTCATGATGCTATTTTAAACACAGAAAAGTGAGAGAGAGCACCCTCTCCATCTGAATCATTTTGTGCTGACAATGGTGGATGTGTTGATAAAGCTCTCATTTTTACCGAGCGTTATCTATTAGGACTGTGGTTTTCTAAAAACAGTGCCTAAACCTTGAAACTATACCCCAGAAATAAAGACCATGGGTTTTTTTTTTTTCTTCTCTGGAGAGTTAAGAAGTCGGGGGGGGGGGGTTGTATATTTGTTTTCAAATTTTTAATTTTTTAAATTTTTTGAGACAGGGTTTCTCATTGTAACCCTGGCTGTCCTGGAACTCGCTCTGTAGACCAGGCTGGCCTCGAACTCAGAGATCCACTTGCCTCTGCCTCCCAAGTGGTAGGGTTAAAGGCGTGCACCACCACTGCCTAGATAGAATGTTCTTAAGAAAGCAAAATAAATAAATAAATGAAAATACAGGCTAAGATAAAAATGCGGTTGAATTCTTGAATCCCATGCTCCTACTATAACTAAAACAGTAAGATGTTTTCAATAAGGAAAAAAAAAATCTCTTTCTTACAGATGATAACCATTCTTCTCTGGTTTTTGTTTTCCTTCTGCTGAAAGAGGGCTAAATGTTTTCCTCCTACAACATAAAAATCTGTTCATTTGTTTTTTTTAAATGACACTTTTATTTATTGGGATTTTTATTATGCTTATTTGTTTACGTATTGTTGGCTCTCTCTCTCCACCAATGTTGGTCCCAGGGACGGAAGACAAATTGTCAGGCTTGGCGGTAAGTCCCACCAAGCTGTCTCACTGGCCCTTTATTGGAACAATTAAAAAAAAAATAAAAGAAAAAATGACTGGTTTTGGTTAGGCAAGTGTAGCTGGCAGTAATAAAAACTGTAGCTGCGGTGCGCAAACGTGCGTTGGGCCGGGAGCCTCACATTCATAGGGGCGGCTCATCATAGGTAATGTAATTCTCAAGCACTTTTTGAAAGTACATTTCCCCATCCCAATCCTCTGCCCATCTATGTAACCATTGGCAACAGCCTGCTGGGTTTTCCTTCTGTAGTGTGGTCCTGTGTCCTGCTGTGTGCGCCTGAATGTAGCGAGGTTTTAACACTTTGAATTATTCGAACAAGGGATGCTTAGACACTCAAATGGCCCCAAGCAGGAGTGCTGGAGGCACCTGGCTGGGCAGCATCTCTCTCACCACCGCAGCTCCGGGTCTGTTTTTATTTCTCCTGTGTCCTGCCATGATTTGAATATGCAGAAACAAATGATTAGGATATAGGCCCTTACTTTCTCCCTACTCAAAGACACTATTGGTGTCTGGCTTTTTTTTTTTTTTCCCCCCACACAGCAGAGTCTCTGGGAGAATGCTCCACATTATGTATATTGAGCTCTCTCCCTGGGTTGTCGATAATGTTTTGTTATTAAGAACACAGCTGCAGACATAACCCGGGTGTGCATGCTTGTCATTCGCCACGTGTGTGCAGACTTCTCATCAGCACGGTAGTTCCCAGGAGGAGCATCGCTGGGTCCCTGCTGCTCTGCTCTGTTAGCTGTTTGTTACCTAATCGCCTTTCCAAGCCCTGGACCTTCCCCCGAAGTCCTGGAAGAGCTGAGGTTTCCGAATCGAATCTTGTCGTTCTGACGGGGTGTCTTGGTAACTCAGCATGGTTTGAATTTTCACCAGATGTGAGTGTATGCCTCTTTATCCACGCTGGGTGCCGGACCTTTCTTTGTGGCTTCCTGCTTCTATCCCCTACTACTTTCCCTGAAAGCTCCATTTCATTTTTCATTAATTTTTAGTAGCTCTTTATTGTGGAAAATACAGTTGATAGAGCGTTGGTGGTATATTCTTCCCATTCTCACTGTGTAGCCCTGGCTAGCCTGGAACTTTAAGTAGACCAGGCTAGTCTAGAGGGTTGAAAATATTCCTTATCCCCCTTTCCTGTCTCACTAAGTAGCCCTGGCTGTCCTGGAACTAGCTCTGTAGACTAGGCTAGTCTTGAATTCACAGAGATCCACCTGCCTCTGTTTCCCAAGTGCTGGGATAAAAGGTATGAGTCGCTATACCCAGCTTGGTTTTTGCATTCTAAAATATAGCCAAATTTATTGATTTTTTTACTTTTTTAACAAATTAAAATATGATTTATTTACTTTTATGTGTATTGAGTGTTGGCATGCATGTATGTGTATCACATTAGCACAGTGCCCTCAGAGGCCAGAAGAGGGAACTAGTTTCCTTGGAACTGGGGTAATAGGTGGTTGTGAGCAGCCACATGTGTGCTGGAAACTGAATTCAGGTCCTCTACAAGAGCAGTGGTGCTTTTAACCACTGAGCCATCTCTTTATTTATCAATTTTACCAATTAAAAAAAATGGTTTCTGGATTTTGAGCCAGAAGCAGTAAGATGATTTTCCCTTTCATGGTGATAACAACATTTGTCTGCTGGCTTGGCAATTGCAGGTTTTAGTACTTATGTTTTTTGTCATTGAACCTGATTCCCATGCAGGTGTCGAAGGCATTGTTCTGTGTGATTTTATTACCCTTGTAATATGCATAAATCACAGTCACTGAAGATGCTCCAAATTCTGAGATGCCCCCTTGCCTCTTGTCTTAATTATTTTTTGTGTTGTTGTGGTAAACGCCCTGACAAAAACAACCTACGAGTTTATTCTGGCTCACGGTTTGAGGGTGCACAGTCCATCATAGCAGAAGACATGACAGTGGAACGTGAGGCGGCTGGTCACAGTGGCATCCACAGTCAGGAAGCAGAGAGAGATGGGTGCTGGTGCTCAGCTCACTTTCTCCTCTGTACTCAGTCTGGGACCCCAGCCCATGGGATGGTGCTGCCCACTTACAGGGAGTGTCTTCCCACTTCAATGAACCTAATCAAGATAATCCCTCATAGCTGCACCTGGAAGCCTGTCTCCTAGGGGACTCTGTTTTCAATCAATGTTAGCCATCACAGCTCTGCAATAGCCAGACATCTGGACTCATCTGTACTTATTTTGCAGTCACAGTGGCTACTTATGTATCAGTGCCACAGAGTTTTAATGGCTGTGGCTTTAGGACTCCTCTCTCTGACTGTCTATATTTGCCCATCTCTGTAGATCTTCTTTTATGGCCCCCAATAAGATACCATTAAACTCCGTTGTATACTTTTATTTAAATACCATTTGGCTCCCATCACTTTTGACAAATGGGATATTTTCTTCCCTTTATATTAGCTCTTTAGGGCCTAATACACAGAAAATAACTTAGAAGATTTATCATCAATCTGTCTGCCTTAAAACACTGCTTTATTTACTTGTTCCATTAATTTATTTTACTAGGTTTTTTTTTATTTTTGGAGGGTATGCAGCCATATTCAAAAAAAAGAAGCTTTACTATCCCATCCCAGATGTTTATAGTGAGGCTTTTATTTATAAATCTACAGAGACTCCTAGTCCACAAGGAGCGATAATGCTACTTGTGGATGCCAATGTCTCTTCCCAGCTTTTAATGGAAACAGCAATGGTGTTCGTTGCCCTGAGGATCTCTGTGCTTGCTTTCTGTTGAATGGTTTTTAACCCACCCCATTTATTTAGAGAGATAGGATTAGAATGGTCACCAAATTTTTTCTTTTAGCTGATTGACACACACACATACAGATATGTCATATCTGTATACATACATACATATATATATATACGTACATAATACACACACATAAAATAAAAAAGAAATCTTAAAAAAAGGAGAGGGCTTTCTTTTCCTCTTTCTCTCTTATCCTCTTCTTCCCCAACCCCTTGCCTTCTCACTTCCTGGGATCATCGAACCCCAGGTCTCATTTATGCTATGCACATACTCTACCCCCCAGCCCCACTCTATATTTTATGTCTGAAGCTATTAACAAATTTATGTCCTGACTTCAATCTGGACCCAAAGGACTTGCTCTGAGTGGTCTTGAAATACTGGGGACACCCCAGTGGGAAGCGAAGATCTGAATGGAAAGTATTTTTAGAGAAGGAAATTGGCTGCCTGCCTCGTGACCTTTTCAAACAGACGTGGAAATCCCCCTGCCTCTGAAGTTCAGATGCCGCACTCAGACTTTGGCTTCCAGAGAGCGACGACAGAGAAAGAGCATGCGGCTCACTGTGCTCCTCAATGCTGCTTCCCTTTCTCCTCTGAAGGAGCTCTGAGTCTCGAAATACACTGAATGCATCTGGGCTTCTCAGTGTTTGAAACCCCCAATGTTGGACCTTTCTTCAGCAGGCCTTTAAGCGACAATAGACGCCAGACAGACAAGTGCGGTTCTCCTTTTTCAAACCCTGAGAGCTCTCCAAGGCAGGAGTAGACTCGTGCGTCTGTGGTGAAGTCTCATAGGGCAACAGCCTCGACAGAAAGGTCGTGTGTAAGTGGGGGACTGCAAGCTGAGAGTGAAGTTCCTGTGCGACTGTGACTATCTGGCCGAGCAGGTGACAGCATTAGACTTTACAGCAGGCCAAGCCACCTGACTGATCACTCCCTGTGGCAGCCGATGGCTCCTGGGACCCAATGTAAATATCTTGCCACCACATTTCCATTCTTCTTATTCTGCATGACTCTGAATTGCTCCAGCCTTGCCGTTCTGCTTAGTGCTTGGACGTACCACACTCGCAGCTTTCATGGGAGGACAGGCTGCCATCTCCTCCGGGTTTTCGAGCCATTCCTCCTTCTTACCATCCAGATCTCTTCCCAACACCTCCTCTTCAGCCTTGAAACCACCTCCCCCAAGGGTTCCTCTGCCTGGCAATGGCTTTTCCCTAA
>CABHPQ010175064.1:0-50328 GCA_902168405.1 Peromyscus aztecus | reverse complement strand
TGTGTGTGTGTGTGTGTGTGTGTATGTATGTGTGTGTCAGGCTGTATTCACAGTGACTGTGTGTGTGTGTGTCAGGCTGTATTCCACAGTGACTGTGTGTGTCAGGGTGCCTTCACAAAGTCAGGCTGCTTATAGAAATCTGGCAATTTCTGTATGAAATTTAGAAACACCAAGTAAGGACGATTAGCTGTAAAAATCTCAATACTCAGCTTCTTTCTTGCTTCTTTCTTATAATTTTGTCTTATCAATGCCTAGCTAAATATTTGTCTATTTTTTAAGGTAACTTGTGTATGGAAAACAGGATGGAGCAAAACATGTATTTTCTCAAGGAAAACTTTTACATACATAAAGACCATTTTGAATGCGGGAACTCATTACGAACACTTTTAATAGAGGATGTAAGTAAAGACAGTGGCGTGGTGTGACAGGGAAGTGGCACTGTGTGCAGCTCAGTGTTTTGGGACACACCACTACTGTACTGTCGCTCTGGTGCTCGGGGATATTACTAGCGACGATATACAAAATGGACAACATTTAGCAATGGGCTCAAGTTCGAGTGATCCTAGTGTGTCTTTGTATAGCCCGACCACGGGCAGCCTTAGTTATGGTTTTCTTGTAAAGACAGAGTCTAGAGAAGGCGTTATCTTAGCTTCCTGATTGTTTGAATCATAGAGAAACCAGAGTTTCTGCTATTCAGCTTCAAGGAGCAAGTCATGCGCCATGCTTGCCAAAGCCTTTGTTGGCACGGGGTGATCTTAAGAAAAATAGTTTTTTCTACTAATTTTTCTCCCATCACCACATGGAAAGGCAACTATGTTTAGCAGAACTGAGTACTAGAATTCCGGTTAACCTGTTGGGTGCACACCAAGAGTACCACAGGCCGGCTAATTGAGCTAGAATCTCACTGAGGATAAGCATCCTCACTAACATTCATGGTTCTAAGCCCATGCATCATTGAGTCCTTTTCAGTTCAGGAAAGAAAATGCAGTCTTTTTAAATATTTGTTTTCAAGGGAATTACTCAAAACCTGTCTACTATACGCAGTCTATGAGTCGCTTGCCAATTTAATGAAATAAAAACTCATGGTCAGTGAATTTAGGATAATCCCCCAAAGTAATTGCTTAAACACAAAGTAATAACAAGTCTTAAGTCTAGGTTCTTAGGAGAAGTTTGAAGGCCAGTATTAAGAACTTTAATCTATCCGCTCAGATAGAAATGGAGCGACCAAGAATTTCTTTCTTAAAGTATGGAATTATTCTGAATGTGATCACACCAACATGCAAATACCTCCTTGGACTTCATTGAAGAATGTGCCTTAATATTCACTTAGTATTAAGCCTTTAAAAATATTTGTTTAATTTTAATTGTGTGTGTGTGTGTGTGTGTGTGTGTGTGTGTGTGTGTGTGTGCAGGTGCCCACCAAGGCCAGTGGTATCAGATCCCCTGGGGATGAAGCTTCTTGACATGAGTACTGGGAACCAAACCTGGGTTCTCTGTAAGTCTCTCCATCCTCCAAGTCCCTTTTTTTAGGTGCTAGATTAGGTCTGTACTTAAACTCTTTTTTCCCTCCTTCATCTAGCCTTTAAAACCTGGAAACAGAGGAACAAGCATCCTCCAAACACCTGTCTCTGTTTAATCTTCACACATTGACAAGCAAAGGAGAGAGCCTTGTTGTTGTTAGAACCTCAGAGGTCCATGATGGGAAAGCACAGACACCCCATTAAGCAAAACTCCTGGTTTTATTGCTGCCTGCAAACTAGGGCCCAGTGTGAAGGCTGGTAGCAGCCAGGGACACCCCTTCACTCTTACCCACCCACCAGTCAAGCCAGCATCAGTTCTACTCAAGTTTCAGAAGCCCTCGGGCGATCTCCTCTGTGCCTGTTGTGCGAATTTTCCTAAGGAGCGCTGAACAAATGTATTCACTCCAGATAGGGCACTAACAGCAGACCAAAGGAGCAACTCTTCCCATGTCTCAGTGAACCTGCGAGCTTACTGGAGTTACATATGGGTAAAGGATTGCTTACAGGAACGCGGGTGACTCAAAGGAAGTTGCCTTACCAAAAAGCTCACGTCAGCAAGGGCAGTGACTCACAAACGTTCCACTCCTGGAGCTCCCTACGTGACTCAAAGGTACTCTCCTCGCCATAGAAAGTCCTTATTGCTTATATGACTTTGGGGATACAAAGGCTTGTGAATCTTGTAATTTTCAAGAAGTGTCCTGAGCCTTGTAAGTTTCCCTAACTTTCTGGGATTGGTGATCCTTCTGCCTCCATGAAGGAGAGAAGATTTTAACTGGAAGGAAACTGCTACACAGCAATGCCTTATTCTAAAGATGAAACTTTAATGCTGGTCTGAATCCTTCCAGTTAACTACTGCACCGGTCCATTTAAAGCATTGGTAGACAATTAATGTGCCAACGTAAAGTCGAATTTCCTTTTCTGGAGTGTTCCTTGACTACTAAGGTTTCCTTTTTGGATCCTTTTAGTGCTACATACAGATTTCCACCTCTCTGAGGTCCCCCTGTCTTTCCCTATCACACACCTGAGTGGATTCAAATGTTACCTGGCTCCCCTTTTCATTTTTGTAGTCACTTAGGCCATGTCAAAAGCACTTGTTTTCATTTTAAATCCATTTTCTCTACCCCACAACAAGACTTTAGAAAAGGACCTGAGATTCCTCTCCATAAACCCTAAATGACTACATCTTTCTTTGGACATGAGCCTGCCTAGAGGGAACAATACGTACAGGTGATAATGATGTCTGCAGCCCAGGGGGACTTGTCAGGGACCCCGCAGTGTTCTTGGCTCTCAGCAGAGGATAAACCACTTTATTTTGTACAATAGTCTTACAGCATAGATGCACTGTGATCTTCATTGCAAACGGTGGACATCTTCAGCAAGGGAATGTGTCTTTAAACACAAGGAATTTAGGCTACTTGGCCCAGTGCTACTCAGGCAGTCGCCAGGACAAAATTTGAACCCAGGAAGTCCATGGGGCTGTATCCTCAACCCTGGAGCCGCATCCTAACCACAGAACTATGCTGCCCTCATGTGTGTGGAGGTACAGGGAGGGCGTGGGCTACTCTACTCACCAGGCCCAGTAGGTGATGATACAGTCACTGGAATCACTGGAAAGAAAATATTATGACTTGAACAATTTTTCATTTTACTTAAAAGTATCTTTAGTTCTATCAGCTGAAGAATCAGGTTTTTGTCATTTTGTTTGTTTGTTTGTTTTCTTTTTTAAGACCCCCACTTCATAGTTCTAACTGGCCTAGAACACACTGTGTAGACCAGGCTGGCCTCAACCTCATAGAAATCTGACTTCTTCTGTGTCTGGAACTAAAGACATGCACCTCCATACCCAGCAAAGACCATCCTTTCTATTCTAGAAGTAACAATGGGCTAGGTCATAACTTTAAAACCTTAACCATCTTCTCCTTTTTATTAAGAGACAAAAAAGTGTTCTGAAGCCAACCAGCTCTTTACGTCAGTCTGATGTCTCTAAGCAGATTGGCTTCTAAGTCTACTGAAGACTTTGCTTTCTAAATCTTGCCCTAAGACTAGTGTTTCACTCAGTTTGAGCCCACACAGTTTCATATCAACTATTCTGCTTCACACTAATAGTGGAAATGGTACTCAAAATTGATATAAAAATAATAGTCTTTTTTTTTTTTTTTTTTTACAAATTGGATGTTGGGAGTGTGTGAGGATGCCCATGTGCTATGGTATGTGTGGAGGTCAGAGGACAACTCTGAAGAGTTGATTCTCTCCTTCCACCATGTAGGCTCTGGAGACTGAATTCAAATCGTCAGGCTTGACAGCAAATGCTTTTACCCACTAGGCCATCTTGCTAGCCCAGAAATAATACTTTTAAAAACAATCCCAGAAGGCATTGCAGTAACAAAATAGAATGTTTAAGAAAAAGATGTCTGGTTGGTGTTACCACGAGAATGGAGGAAATAGCTTTAAAAAAAAAAAAAAGAGACCCACTTAAGCCACAATTTTGAATCACATAATCTCTTTTATGAGAATAAAATAATAATATTAATGTTAAAAATAATAATAAGTAAGGCTAAGAAAAATGAGCTGAGTGTGGTGGCACACATGCCTGTATTATCATCACTTAGGCAGAGGCAGGAAGATCTTTGTGAATTCAAGGCTAGTCTGGTCTATCCAGCAAGTTCTAGGCTAGCTCAGGTTACATTGTGAAACCCTGCTTCAACCCAACCACCCCCAGAAGGAAAGAAAGCTGGCCAGTGTAGAGTGTTGTGACTTAGCCTTTAACCCCAGCACTCAGGACACTGGGGCAGGAGGATTGCTGTGAGTTCAAGGCCAGCCTGATCTACTTAGTGAGTTTCAGCCTGGACTACAGAAAGAGACTCTGTCCAAAATATCACCTAATCATAATAATTATATTAAAGTTCAACTGAAATAATCGAAATAGAAATTACGCAGTGAAACTAACATAACATACACGCAATGACTTATGACTAAATTAAAAACAAGAAATTACTAAGACTAGTTAAGAGGGAAATGAAGAAAATACGTTCCTTAAGAAATTTCAGTCCAGGTAGAGGAACAGTCAGACTCAAAAACCTTTGGAAAATACCCTCCCCGTGCAGTACGTTCTGAAATCATTTAAGGATGTATTTTATCAAAACAAAAAGCAAATTCAATTAAAAAAGAAACCTGAGATTTAACAAGCAAGGAAACCAGCCAAGCAGCTTACAAAGGAAGCAAGCATGTGGTGGCAGGTGTGGACAAGGTCACGCAGTCCACAGTGTGCTGTTCGCCGTTCGTTCAACAGTCTGTTCAGCCGGGTACCTTAGAGTACGTGGCAATGCAGGTTGGGACCAATCGCCTTCCAAGAAGCAATGTAAGGGACAGGGCGCAGAATGCCAAAGAAGTCAAGACAGAAGAAGTGCATGAGATACGTGGTCATACCGCATACAGAGTCAGGAAGCCGCTGGGGATGAATGCTGTTGTTTAATTGACTTTCCTTCCCCCCCCCCCCATTTATTCAGTTCTGGATTCCAGCCCACGAGGTGGTGCTGCACACCCTTTGGGCAGCTCTTCCATCCCACTTAGAACCTCTCTAGAAACACCTCACAGACATGCCTAGAGGTGTGTCTCCCAGAGAATTCTAAATCTGATGAAGATTAGCCATCACGACAGCCATATTTTTCTAATAACGAAGTAAGGGGACAGAACCCTGTGGGGGGGGGAGGAGAAAGATGTACACAGCTGTAAATATGCCAAACCCACCCTGACTTTGAGCATGTTAGCGATAACATCCTTGACCTTGACATGACATGTCTTTAATCTTACAAAGCCACAGGGTTAGTCATACAGGAAGACCTCTCCCAAAGATGAATCACACCACTCAGCTCATAGCAAACCCTCTTCAATCATATCACAACTACCCCTTTCAAAGTTGTGGAGCACCATGCAAATGATAACCCTTGATAACATAGACTCGAAGACTAGCCAGCCAAAATTCGGAAATGTGTGGGGAAGAAAAGGACAGGAAGCTAAGGGGAGAGAATTTCATTTTATCCAGCGAGGTGAAGCCGTATCACGAAGAAGAGGTGCATGTGTACAGTTTAGATATGGAGGCAGCAAGCTTGGAGGAAGCTTGCATTAATAAATAAATAAAAAGGTCTCCTATTGACACTTCCTGTGACACAAAACCTGTCACTTCAGGTTCATATCGTGGTAGGAGAAACACTATTTGCTCTCTATCTTAAGACTCCTCTTAGACTCCTCCAAGAAACTCCCCTTGAGTATCCACGGGGCGTGAGTTCAGAAAGAACCCTTGATTCTTAGGACCATCTGAAGCCCTGGGACACAAGACAAGCCCACAAATAACAACATTCTTTCTCCAAATTTGGACAGTTAATGCTCCTGCACATGCACTTAACTGCACTGTGATCCATCAAAGTGTATCTCCACTGTGCCTGACGCAATGATCACGTCTGTGGCTGAATCCTGCCTATTCTTTCATTCTCCATCTCTGCTACTTGTTTGCCTGCGACTTCAGGCAAGTTCCTAATCTTACTGTAACTATAACTTCCCCCACTACAAAACGGACGCATTAATATCCATCACCCACAGCCCTTGTCAATGTTCCCACGAGACAGCACACAGTAGGTCAGGAAATGTTACAATTCCTTTCCCTTCTGTAGATTAAATTTGTTGCATTTACTGTCAAGTCTTAACATGTGTGTTATTTTTCCTCCATTTAAACATGTGTGGTTGTCAGGATCTTTAAGATAGGCTGATTCCTGTCTAAAGCAGCCCATTTTTCTGTGACCAGTACACTAACCAAAGGAAAGCCACCTTTGCTCATTTTCACTGGGGCTGGATCGCACACTGGATTGCTGCTGCCACCTGGTGGCCACAGTGTGCAGCAGCCTCTCCCAGGAGCTTGCTGAGCACCAAGAGGAGACCTTAATAAGAAAGAATCCTTACAGAGCTCCTGGTGAGGGCAAGGACCTCTGTTTCTTTTCTGACCGTCACTGTCTGGAGAGCGGCATACTTGCCGATTTGCTTCCACCATTCCAAGACTAAACATGAGTGAAAATACAAACTGGGCAAAAGCTGACTCCCCAGGTGTACCATGACTCCTTCCTATTTTTACATATCCTACTCTTTCTGACATTAAAAGGCACGGGTGGTGGTTCTGATGAAATGATTACGTCTAGGAGATCGTATCTAGCATTAACTAACTGGCATTAGACTAAGGCGGCACCGGTGCTCTGGGTTCCTACGTAAGCATGACAAAACCCATCCCGACATAAACAGTCACATTCTAGGAGCAAAAGACTCACAGACCAAGAGCTGCCAGCTAACACTGGCAGGATTCAAATATGGCCCCACAGGAGCCTTCCAATCTGCCCCCCGAAAGCCTTCTCCCCGGGCCTCGGGCAGGGGCCTCAGACCACCTGCAGTCCGGTGCTGCCCAACTTGTATATTATGGTTTGTCCAAGTCAACTCTCTAGTATTTTAACATGCCCTACTTTACACTTCAGCACAAATAAAGTTAGTGTCTTGTCTCTCCCTGTTTTCAGCTTTTTCAGTTGATTGGGCTTTGTTTTGTAATAGAGGGATTCTGTGCACATGAAACAAACCACAAGCACGCCTACAGTCCTTTGCACTGTTCACAATCATGTTCTTTGTGCCCAGTGTAACCTACTATTATGTCTCGGTGTTTGTATATGCGCAGGACTGTAAACTCCACCTTCCTCGGGGTGAAGGACTCTCTGTGGGAGTTGAGGTCAAGTTTCAGGATGTGGGACTCAGCTACTGTGAGGGCGTGAATCACCCGGAGAACTTACGAAAACAGGTGAATCCCATTCTGATCGAGTAGGTCTGGAGAAGGCCTAGAATGACGGGCTTAATGAGGGACATGGCTGTTCCTATGGCGGCTGTGAAACCACACTTGAGGGGTCTGTTTAAAGCCAGAGGGTTTGCATATGAGAATCACCTGGGGGAGCTTTTGGACACTATTCTGACTCCCTTGGTCCGGGGCCCCTCTAAGCACCCAGGTGAATCCTGCAGTGAGCAGGATGGAAAATGCAGTGCATTTCATACTGGGCTCCCGTTGGAAGCATTTGGGGAGCATTAAAAGCTGCCGATGCCTGAACACAGCCCTACGGGCAATGCTGTACTTGGTCTGGGTGTTGCTGGGGCACCAAGAGGCAATCCCAGTGCTCAACTAAGAGCAAGCCTCCTGTGGCAGGGTCTTTGATCGTACTGTGACACTCCGAGACTGTTAATAAAGTTAACCTCGAATCAGGGGGTGGAGTCAATGACTAGTTGACTGGAATTAGCCATAGAGATTTTGGAGGATCCAGGATACGATATGATAGAGAGGCACAGGAAAGAGTAGGGAGGGGCTTAGAGAGACTCATGGGAAGCTGGAGTGAGGTCAGCTCTTGCTCCTCTGCCACTTTTTTGATCTACCAGGTTTTTACCCCAATATCTGACTCCCAAGTTTTTATTAATAATAGAACAATTTAGATAAACACTTCAGCCTCCTGATACCTCCAGAATGGAGTCAGGTGAGGCTGGCGGGTGGGGGGATGCATCTGTCGCTGGTGCCATGATTCTGACAGAGGTGGGAAAGCTGAAGTAAAGATGGCATCTTGCCCCCTTGTGACCTCCTATTTGTGCAAATAAGCTCTCTAGTATTTTAATATGTCCTAGTTTGCGCTTTAGCACAGATATAATTCAACGTGACTTCTCTCCCTGTTTGCATGTCCCCTTGCTTTGGTTTTCTTTCTGAATAGAGGAATTCTGTGCACGGGATACAAAGCACAAACATTCCCCACAAGGGTACATGCAACTAACCCTTTGTACCGTTTAAAGGGTTTTCTTGCATAATAAGCAGTCTGCGCTACCCAGTAAGTGGTTGTAGACCCAGAGCTCTTATTTTCTGTCACACATACAAATGCAGACAGTGGCAAACGTTTTAAAGGTGAAGAGAGGACCAAACCTGATTTCCACTAGCTGCTCACATGAGGACTTTCTCTGACCGGGCACAGTGGCTCGCCTGTCTGCAATTCAGCCTGCGGGGCATTTTCTGTGGCATCCTACACAAGGCATTACTGTATCTCCATTGGCTTCCAGAGGCATCTCCTTCATCCTCTGGACAATGATGCTTTGGCAATGCTTTGACCAGAGAACCAGGGCACCAGCTTCCCTGATACTCCCTGTGATGAGGTCCGAAGAACACTTTCTTCTTTCAGCTCTGTGGATCACAGTCCACGAGGCCCAGCTTGGGGCCGACAACAGCACCGGCCTTCCAGAAGAAGGTAACAGCTTACCTTTCTAACCACCCTTCCTAATGACCTCTCCACATGGCAAACAGGTCACTTTTTGGTTATAACGTGATCGGGTGTTGGAATGAGCAGGTCTAACACTAATCGCATGTGCGTTCTGGCAACACACCAGCAGAGGCAGTTTAATTTACAGCAGTAACGCTTCGGGCAAGTCAGCTAATGAGGGAGACTAAAGATTTAGAGTTAAATATTAAATTTATCTTAGTCTTTATTTCTTGCTGCTCCAACCAATAAAAAAGAATGCCTCTGGGGTATTCTATCTAGTTCATGGTACCTTATGTACAGCCAGAAAGATGTTTAACTCTGCACGATGCACAGAGCAGAGGCGCTATTCGTTACCTCTTTGTTTCAGCTGGGTGGCGTAGCCTCTGCTGGTTGGGATCATGATTTACTAACAGTTCATAGCTACAGCTGCTTATCTTAGGTATTCCTTCACAGGGTAATAGCTGGTTTCTCTCTCGGGAATAGACAAGAAGCCAGGGCCTTGGGCAAACGAACCAGCAAGGATCCAGAGGAGGGGACTATGATAAGCCGTTTTCTTTCTCTAGGCTGGTGCTTATTAAATCCAAGTTCGTGGCTGAACAGTGTGTCTCCATGGAATCACGAGAAGTGTTGGAGGGGTGTTCCCCTCCTTCTTACCCACTGGGCTGCAAAAGCACCAGAATGTTAATATTCTGCTAGGACATTCACACTCAAAGGTGCTCAATGAACTGAAAGTCAATTACCCTCTTCCTCTCCGCACCCTCTAAGCTGCCTCCCCTGGTTCTGCGGACCCATCCAGTCTCTGAACAGCCGTTGTTTGGGGTTGGTTTCTTGGTGTGTTTGTCATTGGAGACAGGGTCTCCTATAACTGTGAACTCATGATCCTCCTGCCTCCACCTCCCAAGTGCCAGGATCACAGTGTGCAGCACCCACCTCACCCAGCCTTGGCTTTTTGAACAGCTCCCTTCTTTGTTAGCTCATGGCCCGTTGTGTTTTGTGCACCAGAATATGCACCAGAATGTGCACCAGAATATGCACAATCACAGGTTCTGCCCTTTGCCTCTCTTGTTCTCATCCATCCTCTGTGTGCATTTTGTCTGTGTATAATGAGCTCTGGGAGGCCTGGGATCCAGCTCATCACGTTGCTACACCCTTGCTCAGCCTGGTGGCACACACCTGTAATCCTAGCACTCGGGAGACAGAGGTAGGCAGACCTCTGTGAGTTCAAGACCAGCCTGGTCTACATAGCAAGATCCTGTTTTTTTGTTTTGTTGTTTTTTTGTTTTGTTTTGTTGTTAAAAAGCTATGACCTTGAAAACTCAACCAAAACTTTTTGTGTCTGTTTGCCAGTTCCTTTAATAGTAAAAATGACTCTCAGGTTCAGCTCTTCTGTCTTTCCTTGCACTTCCTACTTTTATACTTTATTATCTCTCCTTTGGGCTCTTCTGCAACTTCGTGCTGGGTTTCTCTTTTCTGTTTGTTTCCCATGGCTTTTAAAATCTCATTTGGGGGTAAAGATATGTCCCAGTGAGTAAATGTGCTCGTCACAAAACCCTGAAGGTCTGAGTTTGATTCACAGAACCCACATTGGATACCAGATATCGTGGCATACGTCTGTAATCCCCGCGCTCATAAAGCTAGAAGCCGAGAAAGGAGAACTGGCCGGAAGCTCCCAGGCAGCTAGCCTGGGCTACTCTGTGCAACAGAAGCAAGAAAATTCTACATCAACAAGGAAAAAGGTGAGACCAAATCCTAAAAGTTGTCCTCTGACCTCCATATGCACACTGTGTCACACACACACACACACATACACACACACACTGACCTCACTCCCACACACAAAGAAATACATTTGTTAGAATAAAACCTCTTGCTGATCGGCTACGTGCTCAGATCTTTCCCTCTGTGCCATCATTGCCCGTAGGACGCAAGCTTCTCAAACGTGATGTTTAGCACCTTTGCTGAACACTCTCGTGCTGACCTCTCTCCTGGAGCATCATCCCATGTGTCCGCTCAGGGGCCAGTTACTGCACGTCTCTTAGTGCACACAACTGAGCTTTTTCCAGGAACATGGTAGGAAGGCACCATTGCTGTCCGCTGTTCCAGCCCTGCCTCGGTCATGTGGTTCTAGCTTTCTTTTCCTCATTCTTTTTTTTTTTTTTAAGATTTATTTATTTATTTATTTATTTATTTATTTATTATGTATACAGGAGAGGGTGCCAGATCTCATTACAGATGGTTGTGAGCCACCATGTGGGTGCTGGGAATTGAACTCAGGACCTCAGGAAGACTAGTCGGTGCTCTTAACCTCTGAGCCATCTCTCCAGCCCCTCCTCATTCTTTTATACCATCATAACTACCTTGACCTATTTTGACCAACCTGCATACTCAGACTTGAATCTTTTTAAAGAATAAAATGTAACTAAGTCTGCTAAATCTACCCAGTGTGTGGGACACCATGTGATCCAATGCCTCAGTACTCTTGTACATGCTCCACGCGTTAGGAAGTAGTTCCAAGCAGCATTAACCTTTGCTCCTGGCTCTTTTGCTTCTACCCACTGTCCCTATAGCTGGTAGATTGTTGCCTGGGGGAAGAGCCAGGAAACAGTTAGCAAGCGAGAAGGAGAGCGATGCCGGCGTCAGTGGTCCCTTACTGTCCGCCTCCCTGTGGTTGAGTACTAACTAGGCTTCACTGAGTGTTTGACACACTGAACCTTCTCAAACCCCTCCCAGGCAGGTTTTGCTTATCCCGTAGTTGAGGCAAGTGAAGCTTAGGAGAGAAGTGTCTGTCCGAGTCCCTCAAGTCCGGCACTGACACTTGATGTCAACACGATCCCTCCCCCTACTCACAATGCTGAGAAACAAGTGGAGCGTGAAAGTTATCTGCGCTGTGAACAGCACAGCACCTCCATCTGCGTTCCTCTTTCCACGGTTCCAGTTACTGTAATCTGAAAAAGTTAAGTGGAAAAATTGAGAACTAAACATTCATGTTTTAAGTAACTTTCATTCGGTGTATTTTCCTATGTGTTCTAGTTTATTACACTTACTTTTGTTGATCTCTTATTGTGCGAATTGACACACTAGGCTTCATGTAAGTGTGTAGAGGAACACTACCGTAGAGTCCTGTGCCATTTGGTACTGCAGTCAGAGCAGACCCCACACAAGTTTGAGCTGCTAGAGAGTGGCCCAGCAGTCAAGAGCACTGCGGCTCTCAAAGAGGACCCAGGTCCTGTTCCCAGCACCCACATGCTGACTCAGAACCGTCTGTAGTTCCATTTCCAGGGCATCCAGTGCCCCCCTCTATCCTCCACAGATACCAGGCACACCTGTGGAACACATACATTCAGACAAATGTTCATCCACATAAAATCCAAATAAGTCTTTTTTTTTTTTTTAAAGATTCCACTACCTAGTGGTGTTGGAGACATCGTAATCTATGTAAGTACACTCTGCAATGGTATTACGATGATGAGGTTGCCTAGCAACACGTTCCAGGAAGTATCCCCACTGTCACGAGGTGATACGTAGCTGTATCTACAGGGTTGAGTATATCCCAGTCTTTCAGGCACCCGCTGCGAGTCTTGGAACATATCCCCACAGGTGAGACTAACTACTATACGACCAATAAAGCATGCAGAGGATGGGAGATCGGTGAGAAATAACACAAAGTGCACAGTGTGTGAGATGCCAGAGCTACTCACAGCCCCACGTCTATGGACGGGACTGTCCGGTCCCTGCCCCCAGGAAAGGCTGTCCTCCCTCTCTGGGGCACTTTTCATACATCCCAACTATATTATTTATCCCATGATGGGCTTTCCATTTACCTTACTCCACACTGATAAACGGAGCCCTCCGGGAAGGGTTGTTTTTCATATCCTTCAACTTTGAATGCTTAGCAGAGTATCTGGCACAGAACCAGTACCTGTGGGTGTTTGATGACCGAATCGCCTCTGTTCTAGGCTCCGTGAGCCATAGGCTAGCTACAGCAGTCACTCAACTCAGTGATGCAAAAATGAGCTTGAGCCACATGTGAAGGACGGTGTGTTCCAGTAACACTGCTTATTGGCAATGGGGCCTGAGGTGCATCTAATTTTTCGTTTGCTATAAAATATTTTTTTTCTGCTTTTCTGACCACTTAAAATGTAAAAAAAAAAAAAAAAAAGTGTTAAAAATGAAGTGCTTATAATGGACTGGAGAGGGCATAGATTGAGACAAGGATTTTTGTCTATAGTTTGATATTTCCTAATCTGAGCCCTTTGACTCAACCTTCAGAGGCCTCAGCACTGACACCATTCCATTGCCCAACATGTGAAAACAGCCGCAGAAATGGGGTGTTAACCCACCACTTGGAATATTTCCCATTTCAGCCTACAGATCTGCAGGAATCCGAACTGAAGTACCTGAGTGAAACACCCCATTCAGCAGCACAAAGCAACCTGGCAAGTCTCACAGAAAATACAGAATCACATTGTCCTCCTCATTGACAAAGTTACCAGTGAATCTCTCAGGAGAGAACTCAAAGGTCTGTGAATAGAGCTGCTATTTAAAAACATGGAGAGCGGACAGACAGTGAACGGTTACCTGAGAACTATTCAGGCGCGTACATTCAGAAAGAATACAAGATCCATCAAAGTGTCTGCATTCGAATGCGGTCTGTGTGCCAGGCGGCTTCTGATGGGCCACAAATAAAGGAGTTTGAAACTCCCAAACAAAGGCCAACTCCAGAGGATCGCGTCAGTTTATGGGATTATAGCCCTGGAAACAGTGTGAAGACACCTTCCTGCCTTTCAAACCGACATAAATAGCTCAGAAGTGCTGGGCTCCTGCCTCTTTTAACCTGCAAGTGTTTCTGGGCTGGGGCTTCTTCCTGCTTCTTGAGTATCTCTCAGAGGTCACTAAGGGGATTTGCCAGACTTCAGACTAAGGAAAGGAAACCCTTTGCAATAACACACTCTGGCGTCCTTGTGAGCACATCAACTGCCCGAGCCTCACATTCATCTCAGCCTGACTGCGGTCCAGGAACATTGAAGACAGTGAACGTTGACATTAGGGGAATTTAGTGGACAGTGTGCCAGCCCCAGCTAACTGCTACTGGCTCTGTAGTGGGGAGTCCAGGACTCAGCATGCCCTTTTATAACTTGAAATGTTTGGAGCAGGTGGTGAGTGTCTTTCCTGCTTTATGAGAGATTCTAGTAAATTCCACACTGTTGCAAACTGATTTGCAACAGCTCTCCACAGTGTTTGGATATAAAAAGAACACAAAATCACTGATTGCCAACCTGAGAGAGAGTGTAGAATCACCATGGAAACAAACCTCTGGACATGTTTGTGAGAGAGTTTCTAGATGGCGTTAGTTGAGGTGGGGAGATCCCCTGAAATGAGGGTGGCACTATTCCATGGGCTGGGACCTTGGGCTAAATAGCGAGGAGGAAGCTAGAAATATAATCCACAAGCTGCCTCAAGTTCCCGGTGCTGTGAACCCCCTACCTCAAACCTCAAACAGTGTGGAGAGGTGGGGCCGTTGCAGTAATGAGGATGACCACACAGTTCTAGGACCTCAGAGAAAAATGGAAGAATTTGTATTCTTGGACTAGAAACATCCTGGAGTGCTTTAAGAAGAGCTTACCAGGTGTCTTAGGGACTCTACTGCTGTGAAGAGACACCATGACCATGGCAGCTCTTATAAATGAAAACATTTAGTCGGGGTGGCTCGCTTACAGTTCTGAGGTTCAGTCCATTCTCATCATGATGGGGATGTTGGCAGCATGTAGGCAGATGTGGTTGGTGCTGGAGCTGAGAGTGCTACATCTTACAGGCAACAAGAAGTCAACTGTCACACTGAGGGAAGCTTGAGCAAAAAAGGCCTCAAAGCCTGCCTCCACAATGACACCCTTCCTCCAACAAAGCCACACCTCCTAGTAGTGCCCCTCCCTATGAGACTATGGGGGCCACTTACATTCAAACTACCACACCAGGCCATTATGGCGATATTTTGGAAGAACAAAATGCCAAAGTAATATGGCCAGTGAAGACGTGGTTCACGAGGTTTCAGAGAGGAGGAAGGACTCCATCAGCAACTAGGCTAATGGGCACTTCTGTTATCTCCTAGTAAACAATTCGGCTGCATTCTGCCTGTATCCTGAGAATCTAAGTGTGGCTAAATTTAAAGATAATGGACTAATGTGCTTGCCAGAGGATGTTTCTAAGTAGGGTGGTATCCAGGCTGTGTCCTGGTTTCTGTACACTGCTCCTATCCATCTGTAGTTGGTTATTTTTGCTCTTTTGCTCTTTTGGGGGTCCGCCCATCCAGCTCCCAAATAAACACACACATGGAGACTTATTCTTAATTATAAATGCCCAGCCTTAGCTTGGCTTGTTTCTTGCCAACTTTTTTTTTTAATCATCCCATCTACCTTTGCCTCTGGGCTTTTTCCTTTTCTTACCTCTGTAATCTTACTTTCACTCTTACTTGTGGCTGTCTGGGTAGCTGGGTGGCTGGGTGGCTGGGTAGCTGGGTGGCTGGGTGGCTGGGTAGCTGGGTGGCTGGGTAGCTGGGTAGCGGGGCTCTAGAATCCTCCTCTCCTTGTTCTCTTGTCTTTTTTTCTTTCCTTCCATATCTCTCCTTCTATTTACTCTCTCTGCCTGCCAGCCCTGCCTATCCTTTCTCCTGCCTTGCTTTTGGCTGTTCAGCTCTTTATTAGACCATCAGGTGTTTTACACAGGCAAAGTAAGTAACTAAGCTTCACAAAGTTAAACAAATGCAACATAAACAAAAGTAACACACCTTAAAACAATATTCTACAACATCCAGGTCTACAGTGAGAGAAACAAGCAAAGTAGAAAGATTTAAAAAAAAAAAAAAAAGCAGTTTGGCAAGGAAAGAAGAGTGGGTGAGTCTGAAGTTACAGCCGAGGGAGCTTCGGGGATAGCTGTGGTTCTTAAACTGGCCCGTGCCATTAAAGAGAAACCTGGCATTCTTCACCATCATCGCCTCACTTCCGGCTCATCACCTCCCTGTAAACAGCGTTGCTAACTGCTGCAGGTAAGAAACCTGACACGTGGTCAGGATAAATATCCTGTCCAAGGTCACAAAGCAGGTAAGAGTTTAGACAGGAAGTCCCCCTCGTTCTCCCTTCCAGAGAGTGGGGCTTCCACCAGAAACAGGACAGGAAGGGAAGAGGCATTGAATGCCCCCTGCAAAGGGTGTGAGTTGTACCAACCTTTGACCCCTTCACCTAAATAGACCTATTTTCAGCTCAGGCTCCTGAGTTAGAAATCCCTCACGATGAAAAGAAAGTGAAGCAGCATTTTGGGCACCTATCCCTCCTCAAACCTGCTGCCTAGCAGCTGAGACTGGGTGTGGATCCAAGCGGTTTTCATCACACAATGCTGAGGGCTTGGTCCAGGACTCACTCACGGCTGCTGGTCCCATGTGGGCAGGGACTGGAGCAGCATCGGTGGCTGTGACCAAGGCTGACTGGCATGTGTTGGTTGGGAGAGGCAGGCAGGCACCACAGAAAAAGAAAAGTCTACAGCATGGGCTTAAGGAGCTTTGATCTGTTTGTAAAGCTGGTAAAAACTGCTCTGTGGGAACCAAAGTCCAATTCAATACTGTAAGAAACGTTTACTAGAGGGTCACTTCCTGTCTGGGGATGTATCTGCATAAGGTGGAAAACTCCTAAACATTTTAGGGAGAAAAGAACTGGGTAGCTTGGCCAAGAGTCACACTGATGCCACAAGCCAAGTTTAAAAACAGAAGTGACTTTAACCTCTACAACTACCTCAAGTATTGTCACTGTGAGAACTGGATGATTTTTGTCTTCTCTAGACCACGGGATCACTTTGAGCAAGATCTCACACACACACACACACACACAGAGAGAGAGAGAGAGAGAGAGAGAGAGAGAGAGAGAGAGAGAGAGAGAAAGTTGACCTATCTCAGTACCTTTTTTGGAAATAGAAAATGAACTAGAAATGCACACCAACTTGTTACAATCAATGCTTGGCCTTGACATCTTACCCTCCATGCTACTGGTTTCTTCTTGGGGCACTAGTTCCCTGGACAACAGTGGGAAACTACTGAAGAGCTGTGAGAACCTAGATACACATGGAGCCATCAAAGCAAGAGGAGTCATACCAAGGATGGTACCCACTTCAAAAACTACACGTCAGACAAAGATGCTCTGTGTATCACACTTGAGCTCCTAGGTCATGGCTATCACGTGACCAATAGAATCAATTAAAAGCAGTAGGAAATCAGTGCAGAACAAAGTAAATTTGACAATGGACACTGTTTCAGAATACCTGCCACACTAAATTTCCTGAGAAATGTCTACAAGTTGAGTTTAGGGTTTATTCTCAGTAATTTTTAAAAATCTATCTGTTGATCATAGGCCAAGAAAGTACTGGAAACAGGTGGTGGGCTCTGAATTGCTGTAAAAATGGCATCAGGCCTACAGTGAAGCAGGCAGAAGCAACGTGCCATAAAAAGAACCTAAAATCACATTAATAAGAAACATTAGAAAGAGATTATTGTTTTTTAAATATTTTGTTTGCAGTTGCAGAATGAACACAGTCAGGGGGAACTGCACACAGCTCCTAAGGTCATTGGTTAACCCATTATCTTCAGCTCTCGCAAGCCATTCAGCAAGATATGGCTTAGAAATCACTGCTAGAGCTTCCAAGGACACAGTGACTTTAATTCCCAGGGGACACTCTGCTACCCACCCTGTGTTGTTCCTAAGATGTGAGGGATCTGACCTGTGAGTTTAGGGAATGAGTCAGTCGTACCCAGAGCTGCCCCTTTCGGCATGTGGAAGTGGTCCATCTCCTACTGGCCACTCTGAAGGTATCTGGCTTGTCAGGAAGCATGTGAAAGTGTTATTCAAATGATTCAATATTGGGAAGCCCACTGGTGACAGATCCACACTGTTTGCTGGCCAGTGTTATCTGGGGCAGAGGGCTCACACAATGGAAAGGGGCCAAGGTTAAGAAAAAGGTGGGTCGTAGACTCGGCGACATGAGATCCTCAAGCGGCCCTTGCCTTGCAGGCCTTTATGGGATTATTTTGTCATGGAAGGGGTGGAATATATCTTGTTTATCCATTTCTAAACATTTAAATATTTATACTGTACTTCCATTGTTCTCTTGCCCTGGCCCCTGCAGACATTCATGGCAACCTGCTGTTGAAAATCCTTACCACTGCCCCTGGCTGTCTCCTACCAGACCTTACTCTGCTAACTGCAGGACATGCCTGCCTACAGTGCCACAGGTTAGGCTGGAGCTCTAGTCCTTGTTAACTACCTTGGCCGTCTGTTAATGCCTCTAATAGGCCTGCTGTCCATCATTTCCTGTGTGTTTTTAAAGATTCAGGGATATGAGATGTAGAGATTCTCTCCGGTTTTTCCATCAGTTTTTGTGGCAGGGAGTGTGGTCCCCACACTTGGAATGAGTATGGACTCACTCTGGCACAACAGTGAGGGATCCACTCACGGTCCACAGTGAGAAACAAAACTGATTCGTGCCTACCAAAGCCTGTGGCTGTGCCACACTCTCGGTCACGACAATCTTTCCCTCAGAGGTGAAGCCAGAGATAACAAAGCAGTGAGGGGGAGAGGGACTCGCCTGAGTGCAAATGTTGCCTCCCCTGTCCCTGTGAAAGTAGCAAGATGGCAGTCCTGTTTCCATATTTGTATGCAAAACCTCCCTCGGTGTGAGCATCTGAAGGAAAATTGGTCCATTGAGCTAATCACTAAACAGAGTTCTTGAGTGCGCTCCAGTGCTGACATCTAATCAGTGGTACAGCTGCATTTAAACACAGCCGACTTAAAGGATTGCAGCTTTGGAAGCCAGGGATTTTCTAGATAATCTTGCCTATACGGTCCTCCACTTGCCCTGTCAGTGCTGCCAACCGTGATCCCCAGTCAATCACAGCTCAGTCGTCCAGTGTGTGTCTGCTCTGCTCCTGTGTAGGAAGGGTTTCGTTATAATTAGCATTTGCTGGAAAAAGCTTGTTTCTCAGTTTTGTTATTGACTTGATAAAAAAACAAATTTTGCAGGAACATATGTGCACAGCCTCCTGCTTGCCTCTGCAATTAGCATCCTCACCAAGCAAAGCACTGTGCTTCTTTCAACATGGTGGCCCTTAGCACAAAGTCAGGAGGCTTTTATGCAGAAGCCCCCCAAACTGGAGCTTGCACCAAGATTTTGCTCTCTCTGTGATCTCTTTAATCTCCCAATGGAAAGACTCTAACAGAGCAGAAACCAACATTTAAAATTGCATGGGAATAAAGGCACTCAAATTTTTGCACACAGATTATGCAAAAGAAAAAGAAAGAAAAGAAGGAAGGAGAGGAGAGAAGAAAAGAAAGAGAGAGAGAGAGAGAGAGAGAGAGAGAGACCCTTAGGATAAGGCTTCAATTTCACTAAGTAAGACTAAAATAAAGAGCTGAGGATTGAGAGGAGAGAGAGACAGAGACAGAGAAGAAAAAATAAAAAGAGCAGGACACACCACAATGCTCCTTTCTGTGCCCCCTGCCAGAACACTGATAATTATGCTTGTTGGAATATTTAGCATAATTAGTCTTCAGCTGCCCATTTCAGTTTTGCTCAAGATACAAATGTCAGGTCAGAGCTATTAACAACCAAGATCTTGGGAAACAGACACTCAGGAGACCTGTCCAGGTACAAACTCACTGTGAGAAATCGCACGCACCCTGAATATTGTGTTGCCTGTTGGCTGTATACACTAATTGCTATAATTCTTGAGTGACTGTAACCCCTGGACTGGTTGACAGTGACTATAAAACTAGTTTTGTGACTCACCATCGCCCATGCTTCAAATGTAAACTGAAGTCACAGACCTGACCTACCTTTCTTGCACACTAGTTCTGTCCCTAGAAAGGTGGTCCATGTCCCCTTGGTCAGGGATTCCTTCGAAGGGTTTCCTTGGTCTTGGGCTACCAGCTCACCTCACATACAAATAGGTTTTATGTCCCCTGTAAGCGCCATGGGTATCATTGGCTAGAGTCATCAAAACCTAGAATCTGGGGGCTGGCCAGATGGCTCAGTTGTTAAAGGTACTTGCCACCAAGTTCAAACACTTGAGTTTAATCCATGGGACCTGCTTGGTGGAAGGAGAGTCCCCCTTCCCAAAACTGTCTTCTGATCTTCACATGCACACAGTGGCACACTCATTTCCCTACACATAAATAACAAGCAAGTAAATAAATAAATGGGAAAAAAATCAATGCAGTCTGATGTCACAACTGAGGAGCAAAGCCCTTGTACCTGTTTGGGAATGGTTACAGGTGCTTTTCTTGGGAAAGTAGAAAGTCCCTTGGCTGAGAGACAGGCTTTCATTTTCCCAGGAGCCTTCAGTAAAACTTCCATGTGACCCCAGATCTAGGGATGCAGACACAGAGGCCAGAAAAAGAAACAGCCTAGGAAAAGGCCTCACTTCAGGCGTGGCTAGAAAAATCTTTAGGATCAAGATGCACCGAAGGCAGGCATACTGGGTTCAGTGGACTCACGGGGGCCAAAGGCCTTTCCTCCTCAGTTGACAGGCAGGGAAACTGAGATAAAGGAAGACCCCACAGTGACCAGGGCAAAGTCAACATTATGTCTATATAGAGATCTTTCTTCTCATATTCCCAACTCACAAAGAAGGGTAAGGTCCACTTGGAATAAATAGACAAACAAGAAAAGTCCTATTTTTAAAATAGTATTTTTGGACACATGCAAATGCAGGCAGGAAAATGTGGTACAAAAAACGTGTAAATGCATGGGACTCCACAAGTAAGGGAGAAATGTGTGAACAGGCGAGCCAGATCAGAAATCCAACACATTTTCCCCAATGACACATAACCTTCTGATTGCCTAGGAATCTTTATCAGTGATGTGCCATTTAGGCTCCATGAACCTTGTTTCGTGGACAGAAACAGCGGTTCAGAAGTAACGGTTGATTGAAGGGGAAATTGCACATACAAGATGAGAACTTTCTAGAACTGTTGAAGCAAGGTGCACTGCCCATGCTCTATAAGTAGGGCCCAGGATCCTTGTCTGGTCACAAACCAATTAAGTTAAGTGCTACTGAAATTGCTTTCTGTCCTCTAGATAAGAAACGTCCATGAGTGAGATGCAAGGCTTGAAACCTAAGAGCTTATTCATAAGCCGGAGCCTGTGCGTTAATAGTCACACTAAGACCCACAGAACACATCTGTGACTTGGAGATGAGTTGTTAAAGAACAGGAGGGCTCTGGGGGATTATGAATATTAGGACTTCATAATAGTTCCACATCTCCATAAAAATTGCTCTGAATTACCAATTACAGCTAATAATTGTACCAACGACAGTGTCTACTTACAGCAAGGAACTGAATCCAATCTGACCGGTGGATAAGATGCTGAGCTAGACAGAAAGTGTCATTGCATCCAACCCGGAACAACCAGCAATCCATTGTGGCTGTCTAGATCCCCGTGTTCGTTCTTGGGGAACTGCTCCTTGTCCATACAGAGGATGACTTTGCCAAGCTCCTCAGGAAGGCTGGGGTGCTCCGCTCCCTTGCCGTAAGACAGAGCTTCATCTGCTTTTCCCACAGACACTCTGCAGGAACCTTTCTTGGCACACTAAAGCAAGACACACACACAACCTCTCCACCTGCGTGGAGCTTCCATTTTGCTGTAAATGGCAAAAAATAAACTTACAAACTAGAAAATAAACCATAAATCCCTAACTGTGATGAGTAACAAACTAGCAAATAAACCATAAATCCCTAACTGTGATGAGTATTGGGAAGAAATAAGGTAGGGTAAGTAGAGGAGTTCTACATGTGGAACCCCAGAAAAAATGACATTGGAGTTCTGAGGGACCAGAAAAATCCAGGGATGGAACACTTGAGAAGGAACATGTGATGAGCCAACAAAAATGTCCTCAACAGTTGGTCCAGAACTAGGTTAGTGACCCGCATCAGTCTGAAACTTTTTACTAGAAGCCAAAAAAGAGAGCAGTTTTCAGAGGTCACGGAGAGCCTGCCAATGCTAATCTTTTCTGTAGGGTGGAGACAATGAAGTTAAAAGAGGCCCCTGGAGCCAGTTGCTCCTGGAGCTGCACTGGCAGATACAGTGTGTGCCCAGCCCCTCAAAACGGCTTTCAAGAAGTGGCCTGCTCTGTCAGTGAGGAAACACTGCGCCGTGACTGGTGATCAGAGCCTCTAGCTATGAAATTCAGCAGGACATACCTTTCTTCAGGCTGAGGTCACATTCTTCTTAGGAAACCCTATCTAAAGATCTTGGTCCATGACCCCAGCGAAGGTCAGACTTATCTGTCTCCACAATCTCAAGGTGCAAGGCTTTGCTCCCACGATCCTCAAGTTCTCTCAGTTTATAACACTCCTGGTGCCTTGGATTTTGGTTTTTGGTTTTTGTTGTTGTTGTTGTTGTTTTTATGGCACTCCCTAAACCAAAAGAAATGCCTACATATTTCTTTACTCCATATCCCTTTACTAAATAGTTAAGTTTGGGCAAGTTAACAGTAGGAACTTGCACAATGTCGAGCATATTAGTGTTTTCTGGAAAATTGAAAATATTCTTCAGTGCCTTCTGTGTCCGCATGGCACCTGGAGGGTCTCTGACAGGTCAGGAGCTATAGTTCCATCCAGTCACAATGCAGGGCTCTTCCCAGAGCCCCTCTGGGCTTGGTCCCCTGGTCTTTCACCATGTGACTTACACTCTTAAGTCCAGCTGGATGAGAATAAAAACAACAACAACAACAAAAAAAAAAAAAAAAAAAAAAAAAACAGCCTGCAACATACTACTTTCTTGAAAAAATTTTTTGAGAAATAAAATGCCTCTTTGTGTTTGGGAGTTTGTTTTGAGATTTCTGCTGTTTTGTTTTTTGAGACAGGGTCTCACTATGTAGCCTCAGCTGGCCTGAAACTCAGTATGGAGACCAATTTGCCTGCAAAGATCCACCTGCCTCTGCCTCTCCATCGTTGGAATTAAAGGTATATGCTGCCATGCCCAGTTTGCAGTTCCTTTTTTCAACTAAATTTAAAACCCAAACGGTCTGTAAGTGCGTTCCTGCTATGCTTGTTGTGAGAGGGATCTTAACAACCGGCTGAAGCGAGGCCGAGGCGGTGGCTGTGGGCTGGCCTCACAAGGGCTTGAAAGAGCGAGTAGACTCCAATCTTCACAACTAAGGGATAAGCAAAATGACCCCTGGACATCTCTGTTAGCAAATACTGAAACACTTCATATTCCATATGCGTCTAATCATGTCAGTCCTCTTGACACAGGGTATAAACTGGGCATATATTTTGAGTGTTGGGGAGAATCCACATGCCAGCCGCGTCAACACTAGAAACTGCTTTGTTGCGGGTTACCCGAAAGATAGATTTCCCAAGACATGAAACGGTACTAGAATTTACAGGGAACGCAGACTTAGTACTCCCTAGTCCCTCTGGGACAGGCAATGAGGAAGAGATTGATGTTAGGATGAGACGAACAATCCACTTCCGTAGTGTGAAACAGGCGGTCCCACCAGAGTTCCTGGGCCATTTTGACGGGTGTCCGCTTAACTCTGTCTCTGATGGTGGAAATAAGATCAACGTGATAATTTATTTAATCAGCATCCTCGCCACTCTGTGACCTTCACAGCTTGGCATTCCACTTCATCCGATGAACTCACACACTTTCATGAAATCAGTCCCCAGCAAATCACCGGTTTTACGTGATTAACTGGCCTTCTCTAGTACTCTACCTGCCTCCTTGTGGTGAGTAGCTTCCCAAGACTCCAGAACTGTGTACTCAGTCTCATTACTAGAGGAGTTTGTTCTCATCAAGCCCAGTCTACGGCCCGTCTGTTTTAGCTTTGACTTCCACGTCCACACCCCAACCTAGGGTCCAGCACCTCTCTCTCTCAGAGAGCTGTGAAATCTCGCTGTCTTAGTCAGGGTTTCTACTGCTGCAACAAAACACCGAACACCGTGACCAGAAAGCAATTTGGGGAGGAAAGGTTTTATTTGGCTTACACTTCCAGATCCTAGTCTGTCATTGGAGGAAGTCAGAACAGGAACTCTAGCAGGGCAGGAACTTGAAGACAGGAGCTGATGCAGAGGCCATGGGGGGTGCCACTTACTGGCTTGCTTCCTCTGGCTTGCTCAGCCTGCTTTCTTACAGGACTCAGCACCACCAACCCAGGGATGGCATCACCCACCACTGGCTGAACCCTCCCCATTGATTGCTAATTGAGAAAATGCCTTACAGCTGAATCTCACAGAGGCATTTCCTCAATGCTGATGAGGCTCCTTCCTGTCTGATGACTCTAGCCTGTGTCAAGTTGACACACAAAACCAGCCCGGACACTTGCTAATGTTAGGCTCTCTCCTTCACAACAGTCACTGCTGCCGCCGCACCTGCTAATGTCTCCTCTACACAGAGCATCTTCATTTCCTGCTTAAAACCCAGCCTAACCATCCCTCCCCCCACCCTCCCCACCCCCCCCCCCCCCCCCACCCTCCCCTCCCCCCCCCCCGGCACCCAGTCTATTCGCCGCTTTGTAGTCCTGTCCAGCCACTGTCTGCCATTCCCCTGGCCACACAGGGTTTTCCAGGGTTCTCTAAACACCCCAAACCCATCACTACCTCACATTCCTTCCCTTTACTACCCCCTCCCCCAACACAGATCTGGATCCCTCGCTCTGTCCTCCTCACATGCTTCATGCACACTTTTCTGTGTACGTGCAATTGTGTTCATGTGTGCACACATTCACGTATGTCGGGGACAGAGGCTGACGTCAGGTGTTTCCCTCAGTTGCTCTCTATGATACATTTGAGACAAGATCTCTTACTGAACCCAGTGTCCACCTCCTGGTTAGAATGGCTCGTCTGTGAGCTCCAGAGATCCATCTGTCTCCTCTCCCCAAGAGCTGAGGACCCAAGGGCACACTGCCATTCCCTGGTTTTTCTTTTCTCCTTCTTCTTTTTCTCCTCATCCTCTCCATGGGGATCTGAACTCAAGGCCTCATGCCTGCATGGAGGCCCTTTGCTGACTGAGTCCTCTCTCCAGCCCACTAACACACTATGTTTAATGCCCACTTCAGAGTAACTTTACCTCCATAGGTCTCTCCAGACAGAATGGATCACGTTACTTCGTACTTCTCATATTTAAGCTTTTCCTACTTGCTAATTACCAGTCCCCCCAGAACCTCCAATAATTCCTGGGGAACACCATGTGCTCCCCAACCCCATGTCACTGCTTCTAGCATAGAATAGTGGTCCAGTCACAGTCAGGGAGAGAGTTTGCATGTGTCACAGGTTGAGCTATGGCTTCACGGATTCAGCCTCAGTCTATGAACGCAGTCACCTGGGACAATGGAAGAGAACTTCAGGAAATCTATTCCCAAGGTCACACACAATGGATGTATCCCCCAATGATAGAACCAACAAGCCTACGAGCTCAGGGTCTTTCTCTGACCTGCTTGTAACTGTAGTGTGAGTGTGTGTGTTTGTGTGTGTGTGTGTGTGTGTGTGTGTGTGTGTGTGTGCGCGCGCGCGTTTGAATTAATAGCTGCCAGCACGTTGCTGGCCACACTGCAAGTACTCTATTCTTATTGATTAGGTGTTTGAGGAATCAACAAATCCTGTCTAAAAATATACATATCTAAGTCGGCATTTTAATATGGGTGACAAATCAAAATAATGAAGCTAGCTAAGGCTTCAAAAAGTTCTACCCCTCCAAAATCATCATACGTCAGCAACCTTTCTGATAGAAAATAAAAATTCGTTTGGGGCCTGGGGAGGTTACTTTTCTACAAAGTGGGTATTACATCATAAACATTGAAAGCAGTCAGTCTCATCAGCACAATTAATAATAAGGAGATTGGATTTTTTTTAATATGTAGGACACCCAAGTGAATTTCATAGCCCAGTCATTAGTGGATGAAACCAAGCTTGAAAGAACAACTAGACAAGAAGTTATGTCTGCGCTCTGTACTCTGTCCCTGGGAACTTTATTGCCATATTTAATATACATTACAATAAACCCTGAGTCTAAGGGGAAACAGCATTTAATGAAGGCAAGCTCAACTTAGGACAAAATAATTTCCAAAGAGAGAGATGTTTAAGTCTATGTAACTGGAAAGCTAAACCTGAGGAAATGCTCTCGAATCATTTTCCCCCAATACCCAGCGCTGTACACGTGAGGGCTTCCTCTCCATCAGGCCAGCCACGAGAAAGGCCCATCTGCATCTCAACTGCGCCTTACCTCTCTGGCCCTCCCCTTTATCATCTGGAGGCAGCATGTATCTGCTAATGAAGACAGTCCTCACTGGAAGCCCAACTGCACTTTCCATTAGTGCTAAATGTTCTTTGAAAGTTAAAAGACACACAGTAGACAAACTCCGGGAGGACTCACGCCTGCATATCCCTCTCCTTTGGAGGCTCCCCTGCAGGCAGCGGGAAAGTGCTGCTGGACCATCATGGCCTTATTTAATGCCTCAGTCATTTCTCACAGTCCTCAGGAAGCTACTCTGAGCTCTAGCTCAGGTGTACCAGCAGATGCCCTGGGACTTCACACCTGCTGTGATGGAAGACAAAAGCTCGAGTTAATTAAGTCTACTGTTCAAACAATTTGTTTCTCACCGAGGTTGACTCACTTGAAGGTATTTCGGCAGGATTTTATATCCAGCACGCCTTCATTGTGGTGTGATTGCTCCCCCTTTAGAAATACATTTTATTGCTGAGATTCTCAGGTCACTGACAGTATAACATGTTTTTTAAAATCCACTGCTAATGGATGACAAGCTATTTATTAAGTGTATGGTACCTGTATTTTTTTTCCATAGCCATAAAGTTCCTCAGAGTAACATCACTAAGGCAAGGCTAGAATAAGACAAGCACCCAAGATTGAGTATTATGTAGCGTTCTTACTCAAAGTCAAGGCGAAGACAGCGTTTGAAAGGTTTTCACAGTCTCTCTGGCAGAGTGAAGCATGGGAAATGAACAGAAGGCTTTGTAGAAGAAAAATGGAGGAAGTTTAAAGCATGCTGCTTTGTTTTTGCACAAAAGGATCAAAGGACAGTCCCCACATTAATTGCTTCTATTTTTACTTTGCACCCGTATTGCGTTCCCATTCATCTCCCCAACAGATGTTCTAGAAACCCTTTGTGTCCTCATCCCTCTCTCACACGCCACACCGTTTCTCCCCCGATCACCTGTCCTCTCTCTCCTTCGAGTCTGTGACAGTGCAGCAGGGAGGGCCAAGCGGCCGGCAGTGTGCTGTCCCTCCGTGTTGAAGAGATGTCTCTGGGAGGCCACGGGACCTCATTTCCCAGACCAAGTGCTTCCCTGTGGGATGTGAGCCTCTGTACGTCCCTCCAGGTCCCCACCTTCTATCTCACACCTGGGATCCTGACGGACACTGAAAGTCACCTGTTAGGATGGCAGGGTGGTGTCCCAGGGGAGTCCATCGTCCTCTGTCCCCCTTCCCACCACCAGACTGCCACGCGCAGGATACGCATCTGTGTTATACATTAAGATCGCCATCAAAATATTAGCAGCACTCAGCTAACACCTGAGGCCAGAGAAAGAAACCTAGGCTACTACTGTGAGGCAATTCATGCTGTAAACGTTTCCTGAACGCCAAGCCGTGAATAAAGTTTGGGGGCTACAAGACAAACAGATCTAATCCAATCCCCGCAGAGATCACCCAGGCATCCTTTCATTCTTAAGCTGTCTCGCTTTCCTAAAAGGACCTGACATCTCTTGAGTAGGAAAGCCAGTTAGTTGGCTTGTTAACATCTGGAAAAAACTCCAATCTTGGCGTGCGTGCGTGCGTGCGTGAGTGCATGCAAGATGAGGTAAGACAAATTCATATCTGCCTAAGGCAACATCCTACATGGTAGGATATGGAGCCGCCAAGAAAGGTAGAACTCTGTTTTTCATAATTCAAATCAAAGCCACATCTCCAGAGACAGAGCATTGATTGAACCTCAACCACTCTCTCGGTGACACATTGTAGGTCTGCAGCTAGGGGCCGGGCAGTAACTTGGTTTTGGGGTTGACTACTACAGGAATATAAGGTTTTCTCCTTCGTTCTCCTTTGTTATCTCTTTAAATAGCTTAAAGAACTAGTGTATTTTAGGCAGCATATGAATTTAATCATCTGTTTACATATGCTTTTAAAACAGCTGACAGAGAAGGGAGGCTTCTTTAGACAGGGGTGAACCTAGGTTTGTAAAACCTGAAACCTATGCATTTTGGAGACCTGTGTAAGAAAAAGAATGTGTAATTTAAAAAGAAGTTTTAATATAGGGCCTAGAGTGCACTCTGGCAGATGAAAGCCTGTAAAACTTAGGCTCCGAGGGGTTTACGACAAAGCTACAAGCAAGCCAGAGGTATTCTAATTGGGTGAATACTTAAAAGAAAGGTTGAGAATTTTCTAGATATAAGCCTGCTTTGATCCCTAGCTCAATTAATTGCAAATTAATTGTCTAAAAGCAGATGGAGGAAAACCCATCAAAACTATGTTTTTAACTCCCATTTTCTGAGCCAGGCAGCACGTTGCATAATTCCGGGTTGACTGTTTGTCTAATGAGAGAGGACAACACGATTTTCCAACGAGAACAGGAGCATGAATGCCGCAATATGAGATAATAATGGCCGAGGTCTTGTTGCAGAGGAAGCTTATTTCTCAGCCTCACTGAAGAAACATGCTTTTCTTTGCACTGTTTATTAGACGTATAGAAAAACCACCATTTCACTGTGTGTATAAATCAGTCAATTGCAGTCACCGGAAAACAAGCTGATTTAGAGAAAAAGAAAAAAGGCTCATTTGGTTTCTGATTTCTAATCACTCCCAAGAAATAAGACCACATCTTTAAAATGTGCCTTTTTTTTTCCCCCCTCGGTAATCTCCTGAGGATCGCTGACCTTGTGCTTTGTCGCTTAGGAAAACTCAGTTTCCAAATGTGACTTGTCTACAATGAACCACAGATTTCAACCCAGGGAGCAATTAAAGGGAACTGTGGCTCATCTTCACCACCAGGGCTACCGGGGAAGCCCAGGCCCGCTAGTCCTCATCAGCTAATTGCCTCTGTCACCTTGAGTGGGCCACAAGAGGAAATCTGCAGCCTGGTTAGAGACACCGCCCTCCACCTGCTAAGGCAAACGTGGCCTTGTTAATCCCCCAGCTCTGTCAAACGCACATTTCTGTGAACATGAAGAAAAATGTTCTCAAGTGCTCCAAAGTGAAGCATTACCAAGACATTTCTTGGTCGTGACTTTCCACTCAGTACCGGAAAGGTCATATGTTTCACTAAATCACAAATTCTCACCACATCCTATAGTTTGGAACACTGGTTTGTTCTCTGTGGTGAGCATTTAGGAAACTGCCACTCACTCCACCAATCCTTAACCTCCTTCTAGGGAACCTGGAGCCACATTTTCTCTCCAAGATTCAACCGTGAGTAACACAATCATCAGTCTACACAACTTATCTTCTCTCATCAACACGCAGACAGCCAGGACCCAGAAGGTAAACAATCAGGTTTGGCCCGCAGGAGATCTGCAGGCTACTTGGATTGTTGGGATGGCCACCCTTAAAGACAGGGCTGGGCAATGTGGCTCGGGCCGCAGAGGGCTTATAGAGCATGTGCAGGGCCCTGGGTTTGATTCTCAGCAACCACACACACACATACAGCAAGGAGACTGGCAAGGGTTGGGGAGTACCTGGAGAATTAGGGTGCTCAGGCATTGCCAGAGGACGGTAAGAATATGCAGTTGCTTTGGAAACAGTCCAATTCCCTCAAAGAGTAAAATGTAATTATCATCTGACTCAGCAATTCCTCTGCTTGATGTCCTCCCCAGAGAAATGAAAACATGATCACACATGGGTGCTCACAGTGCTATTCTTAATAGCTAAAAAGTAGAAACAATTCAAATATTCATCAGCTTAAGGATGAATAAATGAAGTACAGTGTGACCACACCATGGGATATTATACAGTAATAAGTATTGATTCCTACTCCAACACGGATGGATCTTAGTGAAAGAAGTCAGACCAAAAAAAATATATATATATATATTATTCCATTTGTAAGAAATGTGCAAAATAGGCAAATCCGTGGAGACAGGAAGTGGGTTAGTGCTTGCCGGAGCTGGGGGTAGGAAGAGGGAACTCTGAGTGGTGTGGGGTGTCGTTGAGGGCGAGAAGTGTTTTAGGATGTGGGGTGACGGTAACACTGCTCTGTGTGTATTCTGAAAAGTGGGGGTTTGCACTTTAAAGGGGTGGCCTCATGGTGTGTGAATTTTATCTTCATAAAGCTGCTATTAAAAATCAAACTACTGTGACCAAGGAACAGGGTGTCAGTCCCGGTTCCTCTTTCTAGGTCAGGGAAATGGATGCGGCCACAGTCAACAGCGGCTTCCAATTCTGCCATGCCCTGAATCTCACGGTAACTTGATTTCCAGTTCATATTTTTCTCACAGAAAACACAGAATATGCTTTTCACCAGTGGCGATGAGAAATCCAACCTTCTGCCATTCCACTAGTTAATAAACATTTTCATGGTTGATTTTTGCCATATATTGAAATATGCGCAGGAGACCGAGCACATGTGAATGACAGAAACAGACTCTGAACTCCCCGTTCTTGAGGTCAAGGCAGGGGGTGCAATAAAGAAGTGTGTTGATGGTGTAGTTCCCATAGTTTACTCTCTAAGACCCTTGTCTATCTTCAGATTCCTACCTTGACCTCACACAGTGAGGTACTAGTGTAGTCTTCATATCCCCGTGTAGTTGCCCGAGATACACAATTACATGTGTCTCTGCAGAGCCTTTCGGTTGAGAGAGTGCCTAGAACCACAGAGTGTATCAAACTCACATGAGTGCCCAGCGGTTGTTCATTATTCTTGTCCCCAAATGGTGAAGATCTTTGAGAGCCGTGGGGTCCCCTCTCTGGGGCCAGATCGACTTAATCCAGGGACTGAGGTACCCAACAACCAATGATCACCAGAAGTTAACCTGCAGCAGCGGCTCCCAAGTTCGTTGTCTCACATTTATAAGTAATAAGGAAATGAGCAAAGGAGGAGCGAGTGAGTGAGTGAGTGAAAAAAAGTTGTTTAAGAAAAAGCAGACAAGACTGTCTCCAGTCATGCAAAGCCCCCCCCCACCCCCAGGTGTTTGCCATAGAACGGCAAGGTACAAAAGCCTTTTATGAGAATTATGCCAAGAATTGGACAAACAGTGAGGTGGTTTTCCTTAAAATTACCTAATTCTCTGGGCGTGTCACAAGCTGAGCCAATAGCAGACTGACGCACGTTACGCATATCCCTTGGGCCCAAGTTGGAAGATGGATCACATGTTGCTTGCCCGGTTGGCGGGGGGTAGTCATGTATTGAGATCCGTCTCTGTGCATTTTTTACTTGTTTTGTTAGCTTTTGACCTTGGTAGCTTGCCCTGCTGGCTACCAATCTTGCTTGCCTTGCTGGTCACAAAGCTTGGTAGTTATTGTAGACCTCTAACTGTGGCTTCTTTTGTTGTTAATTCAAGGATGCTCTCTTTGTTCTCTAGTTGTATCTCCAGCTTGTAGTTTACCATGGACCTTTTTCCTTACTGCCTCAGGGGAGCTAAATCCTGCCTCACTAAATAAATGTCTAAGTTAATAGTGCTCTAATAGATGAAGGCTATTTTACCTCTGCGGAGAGGACAAGGTGTGTAGCCATTTCCTGTAAACTGGTTCATTCTCCCCTGGAGGGAGGAGAAAAGCTCACAGCATTTATCAGGTGCAGGAAGTTCGGAAAGCTCCACGATTCACCAGGTCTGCTCCTCGGTTAAGTAAGCAGTAACAGTTGCTGGGAAGTGGAGACTCCCACCAGCAGGCTGCTTTGGAGTAGGGAACCCCGGGGATGCAGCTTTTGGGAGCTGTCACTCATGCTGGTGATGGAGCTTCCTGTGAGATGCCTGTGCTCTCATAAGGAACCCCTCACCCAAGGTCCTCTAAGTGACCCTGATAAACTACACTCATTGGCCATGTAAGCTAGTAGGTAGAACTGTTTCTTGGATCTACTGTCAGTGTCCTAGCTAGGGTGGATGGTTGTTTGCACGAGACACTGGTCTCCTCTGGAGAGGGGGCACCTCCTGAGGGGGTGACTGTGAGGAATTGGATGCCCCAGGCTAGAGAAGGTTGTGTGAGGAAATCCACTCCCTGACTTTACTCAGATTTTCAACAATTTTCACTTGCACTTCCACAGACGGATCTGTGTGAATCCTTGAGGGAAGTCTGTCTGTTTTGTTGTTAAAGGTATTGTCCCCAAACTTGGGGATAGTCTAATACAGTAAACTTGAAATGTATGACCTCAGACTAGTTTTGAATGGTAGTGGTTAAAATCAGTATGAGAAGCAGCCAAGGACCCTCCAGTGGGGAAGGAAGGAAGACTTAGGGACTGCCCTTTTCTACACAGATTCACACATAAAGGCCCAGAGGAGCCCAGGGAAGGAGGAGGGAGTCACTGGATTGGGGTTTCGTACTCACAGAGTAGCTCTCCAGCTCTGTAGTCAGATGGACTGGACAACATACTGAGACGTTGTGTAACCTAAGCTGTATTCTTTTTTTTTCCACAAAATTAGAGTTCTTTCGGTGGTTTCAGTTTAGTCATGTCATTCGGAGCCCATGACTCTGGACGTCAGTCTCTCCATCTATGAAAATGGTAGCAATGTCTCCACAGACTCCCCTTAGAAAGCTGTCAGGGTGATAAAAGGCGGTGGAATGTGTTCAAAACGACGACGAGCCCACCTGATGGCTGGACTCCTAACAGATGTTAGACAGACAGACAGACATCAACAGTACTCATAGCATTGCAGACTCATAACCAAAAAGGAGAGACATTGAAGGCTTCCATGACAACCCCCAAAAAAGAAACAGTCCAGGCAGGAAGCCATTGCAGAGAGTCCTTAAAAACTGTGATGAGGATGCTGAGGTGCAGCTCTTCACAGCTGATGGCTTCTGGCCCGGTGGGGTCGGGAAGGACTCGGTTCTCTGTAAGGGGCTGGCCATGCTCCAGTGGGCATATGGGCAACACAAACTGGACTTGGTGGTTTTGTGGAGGGGAGAGGTGTGAGGGGGGGGGGGATACAAGAATGGGGGGGTGGGGGGGGGGGGGTATGGGAAGCAAGTGTGATTGGGAGCACAGTATGAAATTCCTAAATAATTTATAAAAATACTCTGTTGCAGGGGGCGGGGAGAAGAGTAGTCATAGCAATTACTGAGACAGTAATAACACCAGAGAGTTAACTGCAAAACTCAGGTTCTTTATCTATGGAGCTGAGAGCCAGACCTCTAGCCACTGTGATTTCACCAGGGCATGTCGATCACCAGCAGACTGTCTGCTGGGCATCTTCCACGTCTTTAGTGGAAGATTTTAACAGTATATATATGTGCGTGTGCGTGTGCGTGTGCGTGTGCGTGTGTGTGTGCGTGTGTGTGTGTGTGTGTGTGTGCGTGTGCGTGTGTGTGTGTGTGTGTGTGTTGTTTGCTTATTTGTTTGTCTTGCAAAACAGGGTTTCTTTGTGTAGCCTTGGCTGTCCTGAAACTCGATTTGTAGACCAAGCTAGTCTCAAACTCACAGAGATCGGCCTGCCTCTCTCCCGAGTGCTGGCCTGGCTTAACAGTATATTTTAAATAAAGCCATAAATCTTAGCAGTTCACAAATTTTAGAGTGATCTTTTTATTTTTTTATTTTTTAGGTATAAGATTAGATAGGGATAGATAGAGAAATAGGCACAGAAAGATATAGATAGGCAGTGAAGGATGGAGAGACAGACAGACAGACAGACAGACAATCAGTGGTAGATTCTAGGCATGTTGGCATACACCTGTGATACTGGCTATTTGAGAGGCTAAGACAGAAGGTTTGTATGTCTGAGGCTGGTCTGAGCAACACTGAAAGGCCCTCTCATTTCTATAAAAGTTGAAAGTTAAAACTTTAATTTGAATACTTTTGAGTTACCATGCCAACTCTCACTCATTTATCTCTCTCAACAAATACTTATTGAGTACTTGTCATGTGCTAGGCTTTCTAGATGCAGAGGACATCAGTGAGCTTGGCTGGCCATGCTCCCTGTACTCACAAGTTTCAAAGTCAGAATGGCCTGAGGTTAACCGTATGACTCTAATATCTCTAGGTAGGTGTGCCCCGAGGTGCATCCCTTTCCTGCTGTATAAACCCCTCACAGTCCTCCAACATGAGCATCAGATGACAGTTAGTTCCAAGTCTAAGCACAAATCTCTTCAGGAGAAAACTTCCCACACTCTGGAAATCAAGTGCTCAGATTTTTGCCCAGTGCCTTTCAGCACCTCACTGAAGTGGGAAATTTGTGAAGGGCTGTGGTGAGTCACAGACTACTAGTGTCAACAATCACTCAAGAGGTCACAGAGGCAACCCTCATTCTCAGTGCGGGACTGCCCCACTAATATGTCTGCAAGCCTTCTTCTAGTTTCAGAAAAATGCCTCTACCTGCAAAGACACATCTTTTCCAAAAAGCAACTGTTCCCTATGGCATCATGCTAATCTGGGCAATGACTCGCTCTGAGGAACACACTGTCAGCAAATGATGGATTCTTCAGGCGTCCAAGTAAGGTGGCCCGTACTCTGGTCACAAGCCTCCCTGGGGTTCCTCAGTCAGATCTACCAAACACACAAAAGCAGGTTCATGACACAAAAGGGGATCGTGGTTGCAATCATCAAGTAGAAGAAAATGGGTCAAAAAGCTCCTCAAAATTTGAAAAATGGTAATTGAAACAAATCCTCCAGGCACCCAAAAAGATACTTGAAGGTCATAGATACATTGTAAGCTAAATTAAAGCAAAAACAGCATTTGGAATTTTTTAACTGATTTCCATTCAGATTAAGGGAGAAACAAGGCTAGAAAAAGTAAATGTTCAATTAAAACAAATGGAGAATATTTTTTGGAATTACAGAATTCCAACATAGGCACGAAGCCCTAAGTGAAGGCAAAATTACTCCTCATGTCTGCACTAGACCATTACTAAATCCTCCTTTGTCAAAACTTCTAGTGAGCTAATAAATGTGACAATCTAGAGAGAAATGAAGCAAACCATTTAGTCCTGGATGGTTTCCCTTTAAGAGAGCGCTGCATGCTTTGTGAAGGCTATCTCACAGATGAGCATCCCACAGCCTTCAGTCTGTATCACCAGCATCTGACTTTGTTAAGTCATCATTTAAAGTCATCCGTTCAGCCCACAGCCTTCAGTCTGTATCACCAGCATCTGACTTTGTAAGTCACCATTTAAGTCATCCGTTCAGCCACAGCCTCAGTCTGTATCACCAGCATTTGACTTTGTTAGGTCATCATTTAAAGTTATCCATTCAGCCACAGCCTCAGTAAGGGAAGGAGTTAGTGGGCAGAATGTAGGCATAAAGGCATCTCCCCGGATACAAGAAGCTGGTTACAGCTTGGGTTTTCGTTTTACGGTGCAGTGTAGACCTTTAGACACCAGAGGACAGTGTGTGAGACCAGCTCCTCGGTGGTTCATCTCACTCAATTCCTTTACTTTAGTGCATCAAAGTAAAATCTTCATTTTAAGTGCTTTCCCCCCCAAAGACATTTTATGTCATTTCATGCTTCAGAAATTAAAAGTAGAGTTTGATAGCAAATGTGAATCATGAGCCCAACTAATGAAGTTAATTTGAATCATAATGAAAATTACAAAGATTAATTTCATAAGCAATCATTAATAATGGAAGCTCTCATGTACGAATAATCAAAGCTTTAAATATTATATGGTAATTAATTCATTACTATGGGTTACATATTTTAAAATAGCTCAAATCTTCCTTGCTTTTGGTGCTTATTAATAGCAGTCCTGAGGGAAGACAAACTAGTAATTTTCTTTATAAATTTTTTTGTACATTTTTAAATGGGCAAGAGGAAAATTAAATTACGCTGTGAACAGGCTCACTCATTGGTAACTCACCTTCAAGCAGAGGAGAAGTCAGTTGTCAAACCTTTGTAAAAGAGTACGGACAACAGATGGACCTACGACTCAGGGTTAAATACATGTTGACCAGTCCTAATCAGAAAACCTGAAATACCAACATTTCCTTTTTTTTTTTTTTTTTTGAGAGTTGATATCATTCCAGAAAATTCCACATCACACTTATCATAATGGGGTTACAGAAAAAATACAGGTGCACTAAAAATACATGATATTATCTTTAGGCTGTGTATATAAGATGTGTGTAAAATGTTGTGAATCTCATGCCTAGATTTAAGTCTCATCCTCACAATGCCTCAATATGTATATGCACTTATTTCAAAACCTCAAGAGAAAGACTCAAATCCAAATCACTCTGGTCCCAAGCATTTGGAATAAGGAACAATGAGCTTATATATTATTTTATTGTCTAACAATATGATTTAGAAAATGGTCATATTTCACCACTTACAGGCATTCAAAAATCAGTTGAATAGTTCTATTTATCAATGGCCCTCTACTTTTCCCATATTCAAACTGTATGCAAAACATTTGCTTTTACTTCTTATCTATGCAAAAATCAAGTGGACTTGGAGCAGACTTTCAAATACTATCTCTTGATATTCTAGTAGCATCATTAAAAGGTTATGGGAACTATCGATAATTTTATTGTGAGCTGTGATCTTTAGATTTCAATGTGTCCTTATTCATAGGTTGAAAGAGTATCTTGAAGAAACCATCTGCTAGGTAAACAGTCCTGACTTTGGTTTCTTCTTAGATTGCCAAGTTTCTGGGTGATCTGAATTTGCTCTGGTCTTGAAGGTCCCCTGACTATAATATTTGACTTCCACAATGCAAACTGTACTCACTCTTCAGCAGGCAAGCACTGGTGTCCTGTCTGGTGCTAGAGACACTGTGACCCATAAGACAGGGCAGAGGACAGTTTGCAGGAGTCATTTCTCTCCTTCCACCGTGTGGAATGCCAGGCATTGCACCGAGGTCACCAGACTTGGCAACTAGCACCTTTACCCATCTCTTGCCAACTCTTCAGAAAATAAGTCATCATCACCATCGTCACCATCATCATCATCATTTCTCTAAATAATAACCCAAGCCAGCCTCAACTTGTGGGGCTGCTGTGACAGCCTTCTTTCTTGGTGTTGGGTTTACAGGTAGGTGCAACAAACATTGTTATTTTCAAACAGACCTTATACCATAAGCAATTCCACACCCAGAAATCAGTGCACATAAAACACAAAAATATACACACGACTGGTGAACCGGCATGCACATATATTTAGGTTTGGGCTTCTGCTGTCTCTAAAAGCGTTCCCAAAGGAGTAAGCTGAACCATAAAAGTATTAGGTGTGGAGTTATTTTTACTGCATCCAATGAAACAACTAGTTTGTAGCCTCAGACTCTAAGAAAGCTACTTGGATGCTTTCCAGCAGATAATAAAAACCCTTTTTGCATTAATCAATTAGTTTCTAACTCATAAAGTTTGTGTATAATTTCTTCCTGTGTCTATGGAACAGCAAGAGTCCTCGCTCCGTCCCTTCCACTTCACCCCAGGCTTTTCTATTCTGCTCAGCCTGATCCCCTCTTCACCCTCCAGCCCCTCCTGCTGCCATCCCCCTGCTCAATCCCTCAGTTTATACTTCCCAATTTACCTCAGGCTATGCCTGATGGTTTGCTAATCTCCATTAAATCCCAGTTCTCAAACGTGACCTCAGCTGGCATCTCACTTCTCTGATATACAGTCTGGCTGAGCCGATCTTCCCACCACAGCCATGCCTGATTTAAGAGGTTTCTTCATTGAAGATTTAAGCTTCCTTTAAAATCCATCATGTTCGCAGATCCTCTGTAGCTCCCAGTGCGTAGCCTACCAAGTGAGGCCGTTGGAGGCTGTGTCCTTCTGCAGGGTGCAGGTCCTGCATTTGCAAAGCTACTCGGTTTCCCTCTCTCCCACTAGAGGGAATCCAGCCTCTGTGTCCTTATTCAGTGCTTTGCATCCAAGACATCGCCCAGTGTCAAAACACAGTAGGGATACACACATATTCACTAAATTCAAGTATAAAGTTATCTGGAACCTTAGTAATGACATCAGTTTTAGCCTTATCTGAAGAATAACTGTTCTGGAGTATTTACGCGGACAGAGTGAGCCTCCTTATTCCCTTGTCAAAGTATCGCTCATTCCCTACAGTGTTTCTTGTGGTTATGCTGTGCGTTTTCACATTTGCTTCTTGTCACATACTGAGTGACAAGTAGGCTGTTTTAGTAAAAAGAGAGCCATGCTTGGGGCAAGTACACCTCTACCACACCCTAAGACCCATTACCCCAGCTTGGGGCAAGTAGACTTCTGCCACACCCAAAGGCCCCTTACCCCAGCTTGGGGCAAGTAGACCTCTCCCACACCCTAAGGCCCTTTAGCCCGTGGTTTGCAGCCAGCTGTACACTGAGTTAGCCTGTAGCCATTGTGTTCTATCTACTGCTTGAACCAAGGCTTCTACCTGTTTTCTTCAGGACTTCCGGCCAGCAACATCATCCCTAACGTCCATGGAAACCTTAAGTGTAAGAGGCACAAATAAAGTAGCCATTGCTCTGTCATTTCACTTCTGCGAAAGCAAGTCCATAGACCCACAGCATCCAAGCTGGCCGTGTTTGCCCCAGAGAGTTCTCATCTCTACATCAGTCAGCAGCTCACACACAGGATTGCTAGTGTCCGCCTGTCTGTCCATCACGTCACTCCACCCTCTCCACCCAGTCATCCGTGGACACCTTACTGTCCACACTCCAGTTTTCGCATGACTCCCAGCAATGTAAAGCAGGAAGCAAGGGCCAAAGAGCGCTCCCATATTCTTGATTTTTCTACAAAAATTACAGGGCTAATGTGGCAAGAAAGAATAATGCACTGAACTCGGAAACCAGACTTCTGAATCTTGAGAGGAAGACATTCAAAAGCAGTATCCACTAGAGGAAGAAAGATTATAATTGTCACAAGCCTTGAAAAACAGCCTGCGACTGCTGTGGTAATTATGAGGGTAGCTCAACACAGGAGGACAACCAGACCTGATTCCCTAGTGCTAGGCTTTTGACCGAGGGATTACACTCTTTGGATCTTCCAATCTTTGCCTTTCACACATGTCCATTACCTTCCCTGCTTCCCTGGCTTCGGTGTTGACACAGCCGAGGTGTTCTCACGGAAGGCCCGCTGAAGCTTACCCCAGGTGATCAGCCCTGCCACCCACCCACGTACCTTCATAAAACATTCAGCTACTTCTCTGCTCAATGACATGTGCGTGAACCACTGCACAGTAAATCTCCCAAGCAGATGTTGCCTCAAATAACCTCAATAGCAGGATGAAGACCAACTAGGAACAAGGCCTGGGGAAGGCTCAGTCAGGCAGGGTTGTGTAAGTAGGCTTTAGCAATAGGGCTTTGGGCTGTCTTAAACCAGGAATGACTGTGATTGCTAATAATAGCTACCACGGATTAAGTCCCACAGGCACCAGCTGCTTTATATAAGAAACAGTGATGACAGGTCGCAGGCATTGGTTGTATGTATTTCGTGCTAGGCTGTCCCGGGTGCATTTCATCCCTAACCCCTTCCATAGTTACTTAAGGGGTTGATAACTTCAGCACAGAACGCCCGAGGAAATGGTGTCGTAGACAGATTAAACAACCTGCAGGGTTCAGGAAGCAATAAATGTGGGTGACACAACCAGAAGCCTGACCTCGGTGACCATGCTCCACTACCCTCCCGGGGCAGCCCTTTTAAAGTTCACAACAACTCCATTTCACACCCACTTCACAGGTGAAGAAACTGAGGGACAAAGATACAAGCTAGTAACCGATAACAGCAGGGATCTTCCTCGGTCCGTGGGACCCCCACAGCCTTATCTTTAGGTTACAGAGCTCTGTTGCTCCACAGCCACCATGTGCCTACCCAACCTTCACCCTACCTTAGGAGTACTCAGTCCTCTCATCTGAAAACTCCCCTATGCATCCTTCCTGGGGCACTCGGGGGTGGGGGGTGGTTGCTCCACAGGGAGGTAATAAGGTAACCCCTTATAAAGTTTCACAGTTTAACCCACCACTTGAGAACGTCATGTCAGCTACAAACGTAAACACTGGGCCCTGGACTCGGTGGTTCCAGGGCTGCGGTGGGTGGGGATTTTTCAGTGCTCCAGATGAGCCGGACAGCTTCCGGCCAAGCTTCCCAGTACTCTCTCCACAGAGTTCATCAGAGAGGCATTGTCTGGCGGAAATTTCAGGGCAGGGAGACAGAGACCTCAGAGGTAAAAGGTCTCTGTTGCCTCTCCTGCTGACATGTGAGATCTGGGAATACTCTTTCGAACATTCTTCTCATGTTATGCTTAAAGATTTGGTCTCTAAAATAAAACACAGAACAATAAACCTCACACTGACTGCCTGAAATTTACTGAATTTTAATTTTCTCTCTTTGGGTCATTAAATACTCGTGCATCACATACATAAAGGAATCCATGTCAGAACTCCCCAAGGTGTGTGGGTTGCTGCCATCAAGCTGGGTGCTCTAAAGGTGACTGTTTATAGACACCTTTTCTTTACCAATGCCAGAAGGTTAAGTTTTCACAGAATCTGGTACCTTTCATCTGTCAGTGAACTTTTTTCCAATAATTTTCCACATGAAAAAGACAAAAACCTTTATGATCAGAAAAATAGAACGTGAAGCAAACAAGGGTTGAACTCATAAGGCTGAAAGATGGAATGTTAAGCACCTGAAATTTTTAGACACCACCAAAGAAACTCAGCTCAAAGGGATTTGACAATTGTCAAGGACAGCTCATAGCATCATAAATAAACTGAACTACAATAAATACTGATGTATGCCCTGCCTCTTTTATATTGTTAAGAATATATAGCTTTCTTGTAAAATTCTTATTAGTCATAAATTCCCTTATAGTTCAAAATGCTGGGTTTTTTTTTTCATTTTTCTCAGCCAACTTTGGGTATGTTCTGAAGGTTTTCTCTGAACTTCCTTCCCAGAGACTCCACTGGCTGACATTTGCATAGTCATTTGCATAATGTTATTCCTGATAAAGCGCTGGGTCTCTGAAGAAGAAAATTAGCAATTATTATTTTACCACCGAATGAATGATAGCACAGGATGTTAGCTACCAACCTCATTTAAAAACTTTTGAAAGAGGGCATAAAAATAATAATATGAAGACATGTAGGATTAAAGAATTGCCATCCCACCACGTGACACAGACTTCTCTGTGGGTGATTAAAGGTGTTCCAGGAGGAGAGGAGGGACCAGGTTGTCAGCCGACAGCCAGGAAAGGAGCCGAGGCAAATTATCCCAAGCAAACCATTTAATGAGGGCTTTGTTAGCATGGAGGGCTGCCGTGCTGGATGACAGCTGGCACTTAAGAGTCTCATTATTAAGGCAACATAATTTTGTCCATCTGCGCGCTCAGAAAAGGGGGCAGTAATGGCTCACTCTAGCCCAGAGCCACACATGGCTCTAATTACAACGTTCTCCCATCCAAAGACACCGTGTACATCTATCCTGTACACACCCATACATGGACCCAGTTTTGTTTAGAGCGAAAGGGGGATTTTTATAATTTCACACTCCTTTTAGATGACGCCACATCTTCAAATGGCCATTACGGAGAACCCTCTCCTGTTCCTGAGAAAGAAGTGCCCAGCTGCTCTTCCTCCCCAGGGTAAGGTGACAAGCCATCAAGGCACATCATTAGCAGAATGCTGCAGATGATGGGGTGAGGGAAAGGGCTTCCAGCAACTGCTGAACCATGTTGTCTCACGCGTCCAAAATATTAACAACCTCAGCCTTCCTAGTGGGTTGAAAGGCCAAAGGTCACCAATACTGGTTTACTTACAGGTCAATCTTTAACAAGAGGACCCTTAGGATATATTTGAATTTTGTCTTATAAATGAGTACTGGAGCTTTTAGAAAGTGAGAAAGAATAAAATGTAATTCTACTACCCAGAGATAAACAATAACATTCCAAAAGTGACATCTTTTTAGTCGATATGACATATATTTGTTTCGATTTGTCATTACATATATTCAAAATCAGTTTATAACTTGACTTTTCTACACAATAATATCTTGGTAATACATTTTCCTTGTTTCTCAATATTTGACACATTATTTTTAATGACTATCTAGTATTTCAATTATAATAATCTATCCCTAATTTAACCAGTTCCCCAGAATGTGCTTTTAGATTTTTGGGGGTCTTTGGGTGTTTATTCAACTTTTCTAGACATAAAAGGAAATGATCAGAAAATCTTATTTGCATTGATTTCTAAGATAAAGGATTTTCCAATGATTTTCCATGAATGTGTGTTAATCACAGAGTGTCTAGTCATGTTTCACAGGTGCCACACATACACAGGAAGAGGGTCCATAGGGAGTGCTGGGTGGATCAGAGGCCCTCAGCCCACAGGTGAGAAAGATGTGGTTGTAGCACTGGTCTGAAAAAGGCATTCTGTGTTCAGGTACAGAGGTCGACACTAACATCTCCTCAGATTTAAAGCTACAGTGGTCTTCGGCCCTCTAAAAAGCGGGCATTGACATGTTGACAGGGATCTGTGCATGTTTTACGTAACATTTAAGAAAATACTATTTGCAGGGGAGAAAAGTGGACAGATGTGGAAATTGTCCTATGAAAGGAAATAAGTCCATCCCAGAAAGACAAGTTTCCTCTTATGTATGGAATGTAGGGAAGGAATATGTGTTAATATGTGTTCTGTTATTGTCTCTTTTAAGTCCCCCCTTCGGATCATTGGCATTAATTCCATTTAAGCCTCAGCAACTGGTTGTGTGACCTTAAGCCAGTTACCTAAGCTCTTTAAGCCTCCATATCCCAGTAAACCTATGACTGATAATTCTGTTACCAGATGCTAGAAAGGCAGTGTAGGGGAGGTGATTGACCCACTGGTTGGCAAAAGGTTAATAAACACGGACTGCGGCAGTATGTGCCATCATCGCTAAGGATGCTATAGAGAACATGGCCACAGAGACACAAACTCGGTTCTACCATAGTCTTTCCTCAAGCATACAACAGAGGTGGAAATGACCCTAACATAAAGAGTCTAATCATCTTAAAATGGTTCTAAGTCTTGAAGTCTGAAGTCTGACAGGCAGAAGTTTAGTTTTACAAAGTGATGGAATAAAAGATTAATTCAAAATGCTGGTACAATTCAGAAAAGTAAAGCATTTTCTTGAGTAGCTAGTACTTCTTTTCTTGGGTCAAGAAAGACAACGGAGTAACAGACACAGGCCTCTTGAGCTTCCCTCTCCTCTGTGGAATGCTGTACCAAGCGATGAAACTCACTCCACAAGGGGGAGTCAGGCTCATGCTCAATTTCCTCAGGGAAGCCAAAAAGGAATAAAACAAGATCCTGCTCCAAAACTTCTTGAAATTCCCAAAGACATTTTAAAGTTAGTCCTTTAAAATAAAAGAGGCCCTGCACAGCGAGTTTTCAGCATATCCAAACCTGTTCCCCAAGTTAACCTTTGAAGAAAGGCCGTACCCATCTCCCAGCAAAGCCTTGCTCCTCCAGCTAGTCCCTGTCCCACCGGCTTCTGTCTCTGCTGGGCCCCAAGTCCCTGATTTCTCCTTTGTGGCTAGTTCTCCAGATCCTCCCTTCAAAGACCACTGGAGCCCAGGCCAGCTGTGCTTTCCGTTGGACTCCCAGCAGTCTTTGGGACTCCTAGCATGGTGATGAGCTTCTGATCTCACGTGGTGAGGGAGTGGCTTGATGAGGAGCATCCCCAGGAAGAGAGCCGTAAAAGCAGTTGAAGTTCAGCCTGCTTCTCCAATGACAACGGCTTACGCCGTTCCTGTGTGCCAGCGCTGGCCTTCCTCTGCAGTTACAACGGAACTTTGCCTTTCATCCTGTTGCAGGGGAAACCACACTGGACAGTTGTTATGGTCCTGCCCTCAAAAGGGGCCTTCCACACTCAGCCGCTTCCTTTCTGTGGGTCTTTAGCTTGGGATTCACCATACGCTGGGATTACAGATATGTTCCGTCTCTGGGGATTGAACCTAGGACTTCACGCATGCTGGGCAAGTACTGTATCCAACCCCATATAGAGATGCTAACAGTCCAAGAGTATCGTAGGAATTAAATAAGATTGAGTGCATTAGGAATTTTCTGATTGTGCCCTAAGGAATCTTGAGAGTCTAGGAGATGTAGCTAAGACACCATTCCAGCAACAAAGAAGAAGGAGCCAGCAATGAGTTACTTCTACCGTCACACACACACACACACACACACACACACACACCAACTGGCTTGACCCTTTCTGAATAAGAAAGACTCTGTCTCTCCTTTTCTACATGCCCATCTGCCAATGCTCTTTAAAACTGGGCTTCTCATTTCTAACTGGATGCTCTGGGTGTGGGCTCCCTAGCTTTACACTCACCGTTTAACCAGACAGCACAGACCACTTTCATTTACGTTATCAATATAACATGAATCGGTGCAACATGGGTAGTGTGGGGAGGCCGGACCCTCTCGGACCGTCTGGGAAGCCCTGGCAGAGGGCATCTGGAAACACTCAGACAAGCAGTCATGGTGAGGCATGGTGCCCGGGAGACAAGAGGTCTGCGGGCAGGAACTGGGTGGGGCTGGGGCTGACTCCGCGGCAGTCAGCTCCCCAGCACAGGGCTCAGAACCCCCCAGTACTTAACTCCCTGCCAACTGCCCAAGACTGTTTTCTGTCTTGGCTCCTGTCGGCTTCCACCAGAAGGAAACTGTTAGGCTTGAGCCAGAACGCTGTGCTGAGTGTTGGGAGCAGCAGCAGAAGGCGAGACAGAGGGCAGCTGCCACCCACAGGCAGTCCTGCCAATGACGGGAAGGTGGGGATGGCTGGGGCTGCTGTGCCCTGTGAATACCAAAGGACAATTGATATCCACGTGTGCCACACAGTCCTCTGAGTGGATCTAGAAAAAGCTACTTGGTATATGGTAAAAACTTCTCATATTGTGCATGTGTGTACGTGTGCGTGTGTGCGTACGTGTGTGTGTGTGTGTGTGTGTGTGTGTTGTATATGTACAGGTGTACATGCACACATGCCTGTGCATATGGAGGCCAGAGGTCATCCTCAGGTGTCATTCCTCAGGACACCATCCATTTCATCTTTTGAGACAAGATCATCCACCCGCCTCTGCCTCCCCACTATTAAGATTAATCATGCTAGTCTTTTGTACAAAAGTTCTAAGGAAGCCTAGCAGTGGTGCACACCTTTAATCCCAGCATTCAGGAGGCAGAAGCAGGCTGATCTCTGTGAGTTCGAGGCCAGCCTGGGCTACAGAGTGAGTTCCAGGAAAGGTGCAAAGCTATACAGAGAAACCCTGTCTCTAAAAAAAAAAAAAAAAAAAAAAAGAGTTCTGAGGACTGAAGTCAGGTCTGGAATCATCTCCCTAGCCCAAGTTCTCCCTAATCTTACTAAACAAACAATATATTTTTAAATATTTGATTTTTCTATGTATAACTTCCATGTTATATTCCTAATTTCAGTGTAAAATAGTATGATGCCTCCATAGCCAAAAGGCATAAGCAAACCAAAGTGCCCATTGGTCACTGAATGGATAAACAAGATGCAATATTTATGTTCAATTCGATACTATTTGGCTGTAAGAAGGAAGGGAGCCTGACTCAGGCTACAGCTCTGACAGACCTAGACGCGCTGTGCTAAGTGAATAAGGCAGTTAAGAGCAGGACAAATGTGATCCACTTCCGTGAGGGACTTGGAGGGATCACTTTTTAGAGTCAGGAAGTTTATGAGTACTGAGAGGAAAGTCTGGAGTGTTAGAGAAAGTTCCATCGTTCTGGAGATGGGCGATAGTGATGGCGGCATAATGATGTGACCATGTTTGATATCACTGGATGATAGACTTAAAGGGTTAAAATGATAACACTTTTCATATGCAAGAACTACAGTAATGTTATAAACACTGATTATTAAATATCTGAAGCACACTGGACAATATAGCAAATAACAGACGCATAGAAGCTTCTGGGTTTAATATATTGCCAATATTTTGCCACGTTTCCTTTTATTTTTTAAGAAATAACAGCAGGATGAAGCTAATCATTTCCCCCCTCATTCCACGCCATTCATTGTTCTTCTTCCTGTACACATTTCAGCGTTTCACCATGTAATAACACACACTAGTATCATGGGGGGTTAAATTAGACAAAAGATACATTAGTCTTTTGTAACTTTCTTTTTTTGTTAACCAACATTTTTTTCCACATTAACCTCTGTAGTCCATTCATTTTTTTTCCCCACTCATTTCTTTAACCCCAGAATCTTATCCCATTGTTTGGATCCCTCGTTGCTGGCTCATGCTGGCTGCTGGAACTTTTCTTCAGCCAATTCAAGTGCTGTAGTGAGCCTGGTGTCCATGATCCCTGAGTACATATGCAGAAGATGCAGGGGTGTCCCTGCTTACAGGGACTTCCAAGCTTGGGGGACTCCTGCTCCACTGCACAACATGCTCATCTCCAATTCAGGTTCCCACCTTCACTGAAAAGAGCTCTTGATCCCACCCTCCCCTCAGCAAACTTTGCTATTATCCCTCCATCTAAGGGGTATGAAGTGTTCATCCTCAGGTAGAAGACTGAGCTGATGGGCACGAGGTTCCTGGGATTCCGCTTTCTTCTGCGGTGGATACTCGCTTCCTATACTGTAATTCCTGGAACACACGGGCAGCGAGTGCATTAATTTCCTAGCACAATGTCTTATACATAACAGGTAGCTAACAAGTATCTGCTAAAGAACTGAAGGAATTTCAAGCCATCTGAGAGGACTTCTAGAAGAATATTATATAAAACTGTAATAGTCAATGCCATAATTGTTCCTGACATTGAAGTTTATGAAGGTTAAGCACTTTGCCCCAGGACACACAGTTAAGAAGTGAAGGAACCTGGGACCAATCTGGGCCAGTCACATACCCAGTTCCCACTCTTCATACAACATTCTGCTTTTCCTCAAAACTCGGCCAGAAGACAGAAGAACGATATAAAACAGACTGAGAACCATTGTTGCTTTGAACAACGTTTTGTTGTGACTTAGCTGCCTTGTCTTGATTCAATCTCTCAAAGCAAATACAAACATCTCTCAATGTTGAAAGTCGCTTTTGCCTTTGGGAAGCATCGAAAACATTAACTTAGAGCCCTTGTATCAAGAAAACTAATCCTACTTAAAACAAAAGCTGTGGCCAGCTGTTGTTGCTCCTGCTCACTTTCATCTGCTGCCCATACTTCTCAGAGTTTCATGAACTTACACATCCAGCTGCCATGATGCATCTCTTCTGGGTGTATCAAATCCATCTGAGACTCACTCCTGAAAAATAGAATTCTAAGTCCCACCTCTCCCAAGTCTGATCCACCCACAGCCTCCCCATCCCCACAGATGGTAGCTTCATCCTTCCCTTGCCCAACACAGAAAACATCATCGCTCCAGAGCTCTCTCTTTCCCAGTTCACATTCCTCACTTAGCAAAGCATGCTGGCCTCGATTTAAAGACTCAGATCCAATCTTCACTTCGTCACTCACTCTGCTTCCATGGCTTTTGTCTTGTCTTTGTCTTCCTAGTGTGTGGTGATATATTGTGTCTCCCAATATATTGTGCACCCTAATAAACTTATCTGGGGTCAGAGAACAGAACAGCCACTAGATATAGAGACCAGAAAATGGTGGCACACACACCTTTAATCCTAGCATTCCAGAGGCAGAGATCCATCCGGATCTCTGTGAGTTCAAAGCCACACTGGAAACAGCCAGGCATGGTGACACACGCCTTTAATCCCAGAGAGTGATGGGAGGAAGCAGAAAGGTATATAAGGCGTGAGGACCAGGAACTAGAGCCTGGTTAAGCTTTTAAGCTTTTAGCAGTAGTTCAGCTGAGATTCATTTGGATGAGGACTCAGAGGCTTCCAGTTTGAGGAAACAGGATCAGCTGAGGAACTGGTGAGGCGAGGAAGCTGTGGCTTGTTCTGCTTCTCTGATCTTCCAGCATTCACTCCAATACCTGGCTTCAGGTTTGATTTTATTAATAAGACCTTCTAAGACTCCTGCTACACTAGTGGGTCGTTGGGCTTATGTCCTTACTAAAGGCTTCTACTATCTCTTTACAATACAGACTGGTCCTCTTAAAAAATAAAACAACAACAACAAAATCTCACTGTTGGCCTTAGTTTCTGGGCCACTGGGGTCCTGTTCAGAAAGTCCTTTCTTGTGCCTACAACTTCAAGTTTTATCCTTATTTTTCCTCTACCAGTTTCAGAGCTTGACCTACTTGGAGTTGTTTTGTGCAGGGTGAGAGATAAGGATCTAGTTTGAGGCAAGTAATTTGCAGGCTAGCTCAGCCACCTGGAGCCCACCTGCATCCAACTATACACACACCCCCCTCCACACAAAGCAACTGATAATAACACCCCATCAACCCCTGTGTGGACAAACTCATGCTGGGACATAACCTAGAATTAGAGGCAGTAGGCCAATCCAGACTGGACCGGTTTTACATGCAGGTGCTCCAGGGCAAACTGTCCTTTGAGTGAACTTTTAGCAGAAAACTCTTATCATGCCTATGCATGTCTGGGCACGCATATATGATTAAAATCAGATGCATCATGGGAGACTCGTGCAGTGAACAAAGGCTTATGCAACCCAAGCCTGTCAATCAAACCAGAAAAGCACCCGCATTCTGCCTAGCAACCCCCTGGGCAGTGACCAGTTGCTCTGCCAAGAGCCCGGCTCTCTTGCACGATGTCTTACCCTGCACTTTTGCTTTGCTTCTGAATAAAACTCCTTGCTGCTTTGCTATTTATGTCTGCCTCCTCAGTGCTTTGAAAAGCATGCCAAGGAACACCCAGTCCAGACAGAGGCTGAGGGTAGTAATTTCATTCTTCTACATGTAGATATCCACTTTTCCCTACACGGTTTGTCAGAAGACTGTCCTGTCTTCAGCGTGTCTTCTGGGTAGCTTTCTCAGAAACCAGGTGGCTGTCGCTCTGTGGGTTTATATCTACGGCTACTCTGTGCCATTGATCTACCTGTCTGGTTTTTTTTTTTAAACAATACCATACTGCTTTCATTACTGCGGCTCCATAATGTAATTTGAAATTAGGTGTGGTGATACAACTAGCCATTTTGTTGTTGTTGTTGCTTTTTTCCCCTCAGGATTGCTCTGGTTGGATTTTTTGTTTTTCCAAATGAATTTTTAATATTTTTTAGGCTGATCATAGAGCCTTTAATCCCAGCTCTCAGGAGGTAGAGGTGTGTCTAGAACAGCCAGGACTACAAAGACAGGCCCTATCTAAAAACAAACAAACAAACCACAGAATTTTTTCTATTTCTGTCAAGAATGGCATAAGATTTCTAATAGAGATTACATTGAATTTATAGATTGTTTGGGTTTTTTTTTTTTCTTTTTAAAGCCATTTTCACGAAATTAGTTCTTCAGCACAAAGCAACCTTCCATCTTATCTTCTAGTGTCTTCTTTCAATTCTGTTCTTGAATATTTCAAGGTTTTGATTGTACAGATCTTTCACTTCTTTGATTAGATTCCACATATTTTTGTTTGTTTGGATTTGGGTTAGGCAATTGTGATTGTGAATGGGATCATTTCCCGGTTTCTTGCTCAGCCAGCCTCCTTTTTATTGGCATAGAGGGAGGCTACCGATTTTGTATGCTGATTTTGTATCCTGTCACTTGGTGTGCTTATCAGGTCTAGGAGTTTTCAGATAAAAGTCTTTAGAGCCTCCTACCTGTAAAATCATAACATTGACAAATAAAGATACTTTGACTCTTTCCTTATTTATAGTACTTTTATTTGCTTCTCAAGGATAACAACTGACAAATTGGACCTCATAAAATTTAAATGCTTCTGTGCAGCAAAGAAAACAGTGAATCATGTCAAGAGACGGCCTCCAGGAGAGAGAAATCTTTGCAGAGAATTAATGTCTATTCTATACAAAGAACAAAAAAAGGAAAAAAGACTGAGTAATATAAAAACCACCCAATCAATAAGTGGGCTAGTGAAATGAACAGTTTACAAAAAAGGCAATACAAATGGCCTACAAACATATTCTTAAAAATGTCAACTGCAGCCAGGCGGCGGCGCATGCCTTTCATCCCAGTACTCTGGAGGCAGAGCCAGGCCGATCTCTGTGAGTTCGAGGCCAGCCTGGTCTACAGAGTTCCAGGACAGGCTCCAAAGCTACACAAAGAAACCCTGTCTCCAAAAACAAAAAACAACAAACAAAAATGTCAACTGCACTAAGCTGTCAGAGAAATGCAAACTGAAATCCCCCTGACGTGCCGTCTTACTCCATTGGAATGACAGTCATCGAGAAAGCAATGGATGCTGGCAGGGACCCAGAGAAAGGAGGCCCCTGACAAACCCTGGTGGGCATAAAAATGAATCCAACCTCTGTGGAAACCAGCATGGAGGCTTCTCAAAGAAAAAAAAAAAAAA
>CABHPQ010175063.1:0-56250 GCA_902168405.1 Peromyscus aztecus | reverse complement strand
TACATGAACAACCTGGACATGAGTGGGGGTAATGAAGGACAAGGGTCAAGGGAAAGAGAGCTTAGGGGAGCAAGAGATCCCAGCTGGATCAAGAACAGAGAGGGAGAACAAGAAATAAGAGACCATGATAAATGAAGACCACATGAGAATAGGAAGAAGCAAAGTGCTAGAGAGGTCCCCAGAAATCCACAAAGATACCTCCACAATAGACTACTGGCAATGGTCGAGAGAAAGCCTGAACTGATCTACTCTGGTGGTAGGATGGCCAAACACCCTAACTGTCGTGCTAGAAATCTCATCCAATGACTGAGGGAAGCAGATGCAAAGATCCACGGCCAGGTCCCAGGTGGAGCCCCAGGAGTCCAATTGGCAAGAAAGAGGAGGGATTGTATGAGCAAGAATTGTTGAGACCAAGATTGGAAAAAGCACAGGGACAAATAGCCAAACGAATGGAAACACATGAACTATGAACCAATAGCTGAGGAGCCCCCAGCTGGATCAGGCCCTCTGGATAAGTGAGACAGTTGATTAGCTTGAACTGTTTGGGAGGCACCCAGGCAGTGGGACAGGGACCTGTCCTTAGTGTATGAGCTGGCTGTTTGGAACCTGGGGCTTATGCTGGGACACTTGGCTCAGCCTAGGAGGAGGGGACTGGATCTGCCTGGACTGAATCTACCAGGTTGAGCTGAATCCCCAGGGGAGTCTTTGCCCTGGAGGAGATGGGAATGGGGGGTGGCTGGAGGGGGAGACAGGGAGGCGGGAGGGAGTAGGACAGGGGAATCCATGGCTGATATGTAAAATTAAATTAAATTATAAAATAAAATTAAAAATAAAATTAAAAAAACAAATTAAAAAAGACATTTCAAAGAAAAAATTATCTTAAATTATGAGAATGCTGAAATTTTGACAAATGATGCACTCTATAGAAGGGGTAACCATCAGTTATGTACCAAATGGTGAACCCACCAGGTTCCAATATAGTTCCACACCCCTGACCACATAGACAATTCTAGTTAAAATCGGAGGGGCATAAAACAAAACAAAACATCATCAATGTAGGAAAATGACCTGTAGGGAAGATCGAGGGGTAAAAGTGGTAGGAGGGACATGAAAGAGGGTACTTGGAGAAAGTAAACAGAATACACTATGGATTTATATGAAATTTTCAGAGAACAAATTTTAATCAATAAGCAATGTATGCATAGATTTTGTTCCCAAATATAACTTGAAGTGTATAAAGCAATTAACTTACTTCCTACAAAATGTTCCTAAAATAAAATAATGACATTTTAAAACTGAGGGGCTTTGACTGACAAATGAGAAATAAATATCCAAGCTAGGGGGAAATGTCATAATAGATATTAAAATCTCAATGGAAGTGCTCAAATAAGGAGTTGGTAATCTACCAAGAAGTATATGTAAATGTCAAAGGGAAATAGATTTGGTAGGTTGGAAAAGGTTGTGAGTAACTATCTTATCTCAGTGGCTCAATGTATAAGTCACAATACTCAAAATACCAAGAAAAGGAAAGCATAAAAGTCTCCCAACCAAGACTCCTGGCTTCAAACCTGTGGGGTAACTAGCATATGTGATATAACTTTTCCAAGAACCAAATAAGTTATTATGAAAGTTCAGAATCTTACATACAGAGAGAATCCCACAAGATTTCTTCCAGAAAAAAATGGAACCATCTACATAGAATGCTATCAATCAAAATGGCATCAGATTTCCCAAGAACAGCAATAGAAATCAGTCAATGAGTAGAAGCAGCTTTAATATTCCGAAGGAAATGACTTCTAACACAGTATATGGCCGTCTTTCAGTCAGTGCCCCCATATAACAATTTTAGGCAGACAATCTAGCTCAGATGACTGTATAATTTGTGCTTTCTTGGTACACTCGAGGACAAGGTACTCCAAAATTATGGACATTAGGAATGAGGAAAAAGAGCAGACCTAAGGCCACAAAGTACACAAAATAGTGCTCTAGGAAGATATACCCCTGTTATGTGGGAAAACCAGTCTAAAACAGAGCATCCCAAATAGCTTTAGGGCATGTTGCCCTAGAAAGTGGATATAGTACCTGATGCTGCTCAGAATCTGAAAGGGTATCCAGAAAAATGTCTCTTAAATTTGACAGACTTCTGTGTAAGACAAAAGAAAATATTTTTCCTCCTCCTGTTCCTCCACCTCTGCCTCTGCTTCCCCAATTCTGCCTTTTCCTCTTCATCATACTAGAGAATGTTCTCCATATAGACGGATTAAGGTAGGAACTAATAGCAACATTCCCATACAGTTATTATGCTGCTGTGAAAGAACAAATGACTTGAAATAAAAACTAAAGTGGCAGAAAAATATCTGATCAAGAGAATCTATAAAATCTAGAATAGGGGCTGGAGCAATGGCTCAGTTATTGCAGAGGACTCAAGTTTGATTTGTAGTATTCATGTTCACTGTAACTTCAGCATTAGGGGGTCTAATACCCTCTTCTGGCCTCTGTGGTCACATCATTCACATACGCACACGTGTAAAGACACAGACACACAATTTTAAAAATAAAATAATTATTAAAGAAAAGATCTTTAAATCTAGGGTAAACAGTCTATCACATAGTAAAACAGCAATGGCATTTACACATTCCTCAATCAAAAACAACTCTTCAGTCTCTACCAAGAAATATCTACCTAGAAAAAAAAATGCAGTGAAATACAAGAAATTGGTGTGCTAGGATCAAAGGTTGACAAAGAACCTAAATTCTCCCAAATAATACCTTTCTTAAAACAGAAAAAAAACTAAGCAAGTCCAAAGTGAAAATTCGAGACATCCTTCCAATCTGTAAAGTATGGACCAGTCCACGCAGTTCCTCTGATGTAGGTCACTGGGGTACTGGAATAAACAAATGGATGGTGCTCTATCACAGGACATGCAAAACCAAGTCCAGATGATTAGAGGCTTTAATGTAGAAAGAAAACTATTAACACTTCTGTTAGTGCTTCAAGAGAATAACTTTTTTCATTTCACAACAAAGAAGGAAAACAATTTAAAGAAATCAGAGAAGACAGCTGCAGAAAAAAGTCATCATTTAAAACACAAAGTTAAGGAAATTTGTTCATTTGACAGTGTTAATGAAAGAATTAGCCATTGACAAGCAAAAGATATCTGTAGCACACAAAAATGACTAAGGAATCATTAATAATACATGAGGAACATCATTTTTAAAAGAGGTGAGAAGTTAGGAAGTAGGTGGTTAATGGCTGCTGGTGGGGTGGAGTCCTTTTTCTCTGGAGGATGTGGAAGCCGCTTGATTGCTCATGCTCAGGTGAATTATCCCCACACTATGTATATGGAAGAAACATTAATTGGATTCAGTGGTTTATAAAAAATAAAAGAAGACTTGAAGGTGAGAGAGGGTTGTATTGAGTGGGTTTAGGAGAAATGATATTGTAGAGGTGGAGGTGGACCTCATCAAGACACTATATATGAAATTGTCAAAGAATCAAAACTACATTCTTAAAGATTGTCATACAGTAGAAATGTACACAAATATAGGAAACACAATCAATAAATTAAAAGGCTCTTGAGATTTTATAATCATATGAATGGAACTGAAAAATCCCAACTAATCCCAGTTTCGCATTCATCACATTTATAAACATTAAAAATCTTGATAATAGCAAGTATTCACAAGGATGTTTATCAACAGGTATTTCCAAGCACAGCCTTGAAATTGTACATGTATACATTGTGTTAACTGCCATTAAGAAATTTAAGCCAGTAAGATACTTTTAGAAGTACATGTACATGTAGTTAAAAACATGGAAAAAATGTCCAGATAGGAAACACATTGATTCTAGAACAGTAACCAATGATATAAGTGGTGAGGAAGAATGGATCCTCAGTATGTTATTCTTTTCTTAGGAGGATGAATGACACTTCAAATATTTCAAATCCTAAGCAGTAAGTTGCTGTGGGATGGTCTGTATGTCAAATTGCTCTGATTGGTCAATAAACAAAACACTGATTGGCCAGTGGCCAGGCAGGAAGTATAGGCGGGACTAACAGAGAAGAGAATTCTGGGAAGTGGAAGGCTGAGGCGGAGAGACACTGCCAGCCACCACCATGACAAGCAGCATGTGAAGATGCTGGTAAGCCACGAGCCATGTGGCAAGGTATAGATTTATAGAAATGGATTAATTTAAGATATAAGAACAGTTAGCAAGAAGCCTGCCATGGCCATACAGTTTGTAAGCAATATAAGTCTCTGTGTTTACTTGGTTGGGTCTGAGCGGCTGTGAACTGGCCGGTGACAGAGATTTGTCCTGACTGTGGGCCAGGCAGGAAAACTCTAGCTACAGTAAGTGGCAGGTAACAGATATTCCTCATGTTTTCTTCATACCATTTGTACATCTATTATAATTTATGATTTTTAAAACACATTGCACCTCAAACATGGTTAAAATTAAAAATAATTGTAATCCAGAATTATTTCACAGCAAGGCAAAAACCAGTCATTAAAATAAGCAAACTTGGGCTTTTTTTTTTTAACACAACTCCTTAAAACTTTCAGTGGATAGAATTAAGAAGTTTTAAAAACACCTCCAATCAACATGAAAAACTACACATTTAACATACCAACAAACAACTAAGAAAATGTGTAAAATTCCCATATTCTTTCCCATATTTCTTCTGTCCACTTGTCTGAGTATTCTACAATCTACTGAAAGGGACTGACAATCTCCAAAGAAAACTGGCTTTGTGGACTATTAACAACATGTCTTAAATTGATTACCAATGGCATTTTAAAGCACATTGAAAATAAAATATCTTTGTATTTCATCCATACTAAAGTGGGGCAGTGGTTATGTTTTCACATATTCACTTATCTGTGCTGGGCACAGCAGAACTTTTCACCTTGCTAAGGGAAACAGTGATGCAACATAAGAATATACAATGTAGCCTGGACTGGATAGGGAATGCTGTTCTATGGTCATGCTTACCATGCCTTTTCCTTCATTCAAGACAGTCAGGACTTCTCTGAGTCACAGTCACCAGCATCCTGTCCACACAAAGGTCCTTGCCTTTATGTTTCCTTTCATTTATACTTCAGTATTGTATTCTGTCCTTGTTTCCAAGTTAAGGTAATCTACTCTCATAATTATTAAATACCTTCTACCTCTATTATAATTAGTGATTAATAATATCCCCTTTCATTAACCTCTTTACAAGAATCTATATCCCTACCACATTAATTAAAATAAATGCATTTTATACCTCATTGATGTAATGTATTATGAGGTTTGTGAGCAAGACTGCTTTGTGAATCTTCAAAATGAATCAGTCAGGGAAACACCAAAAAATATAAAATACCACAAGGCAAAAGAATCTCACTGTATACCCAGACTGATAAGCAGCCAGCTGTCAAGAATAGGATCAGTTAAAACTTTGTTTGTTTGTTTGTTTTTGTTTTTTGAGACAGGGTTTCTCTGTGTAGCTTTGCGCCTTTCCTGGAACTCCCTTTGCAGACCAGGCTGGCCTCAAACTCACAGAGATCTGCCTGGCTCTGCCTCCCGAGTGCTGAGATTAAAGGCATGTGCCACCACCACCCGCCTGGATCATTTAAAACTTTTAAGGCAGACGAGAAAGCTGAAGAAAAAGTGCCAGGGACCAATCAGCACTTTTGGAATTGAGTCTAAGTTCTGAAATGGATCCTGATGTGGTACATGCCCACTTTAGCAAAGTAAAGACACTACCAAGAAATAGTAAGATAAGACAACAAGGGAAGGGAAGAAGAGAAAATGGGAGGGATAGGGAGAGAAGAATTGACACATTTTGAGATGAACAGCAATTTGTTTTGTGTTTTGAGCTTTGTCACTTTTTCATATTTTTTTTAACTGGGTGCAAAGAATGGAAGGGTCAAGGGACCTTTACCGTGCCCATATCCGTGTTTCAGATATATACTTACAGACAGTGACATGGAAGGCTGAGTTTAGTATTAGTCAAACTTTTGTGTCACTTTGGCAAGTGTCCAGGAGAAAAAAGAAGAAAGGGTTTCTTTGGCTCTGTTTCATTGTGTCAGTCCATTATGGCTAGGAGAGCATGAAAGGGGAGGTGGCTGGAAGAAGAGAGGAATGTCCAGGAGTGCCTGGCAGGGGAGTGTCCAGGAGTGCCTAGCAGAGGAGTGTCCAGGACTGCATGGCAGAGGAGTGTCCAAGAGTGTCTGGCAGGGGAGTGCCCAGGAGTGCCTGGCAGAGGAGTGTCCAGGAATGCCTGGCAGGGGAGTGCCCAGGAGTGCCTGGCAGGGGAGTGCCCAGGAGTGCCTGGCAGAGGAGTGTCCAGGAGTGCCTGGCAGAGGAGTGTCCAGGACTGCATGGCAGAGGAGTGTCCAGGACTGCCTGGCAGAGGAGCGTCCAGGAGTGCCTGGCAGGGGAGTGTCCAGGACTGCATGACAGAGGAGTGTCCAGGAGTGCATGGCAGAGAAGTAACAGAGAAGTAGTCAAGAGGCAGAGCAACACCTTCCACGTTTCCAGGATTCTTGCTTTTCCCACTATTATTCCCTCCGAGCAGCCATCGGATGGTGCTACTCACATTCAGGATGGGTTTTTCTCTCTTAGCATCATCTCAGCTCTTCCAGATGACCCACATTTGGTTCCTAGTACCCACATTTGAAGGCATACAGGCACCAGTAACTCTAGTTCTGTGGGTTCTGATGCCCTCTTCTGGCTAACAAGGGCACCCTGCCAAACATGGCATATATGCATACATTCAGGCATATACATATTCACATAAAAGAATAAATAAATCTTTTTTAAGAAAACAAATATCTGTCCATATGAGATGAAAAACAATGAGCTTAATATAAGAAACATTTTAATCAGACCATAGGGGTGGTGAGCAAATACTACCAGGTTATAAAAACTTACACATTCCAATTTCATAGTTATTGCAGTGTAACGGAACTAAAAGAAACATTAAACTAAACTGATTATGCTATACATTCTACACCAAACAGACAACTAAAACAAAAGAAAAAAGAGGTAGAAAACAGACAAAGATAAAATGAAATTGAATCTCTGATTCCAGTCTTAAACTCTCCATGGAAAGGATGCGTATGGCCCATGTGTTGACTCAGATTCAATTAATATGGTATAAACGTGGTCTTCAATGCCCAGGCTCAATAGGCTTGTTTTGAAGGTCACTGGGGAGGTCACTTGTGACAAAGCCATAAGGAAGCCACCCAGATATCATCAGGTAAGTTATTTTCTTCTTTACTCAATGCCTTTTTTATTTTGTTCAGTGTTGTAGTGTGCATTTCTAATTTAAATGGTTAAGAATAAAGGCCACAGGGCTATACAGGGACTTCATACTCCTTTCAATTCTAGCTCAGTACAAAACACAGAGTCATTGTTGAATAAGTACAGCTTGACTGCATTCTTTCTAGGTCTTAGAACAGAACTTTTGAAAAATATCAATATAGAACACACACATACACACAGATACAGGTTTTGTAGTTAAATTTTATATTAGATTGGGAATGTGATAGCTAATCTTGGTTGACTACATCTGCAATCTGCTAAAATCCAACCATCTGGGCACACCTATGGAGTACTTTCTTAACTGGCTCATTTGAGGTTAGAAGAACAACCCTAAATCTGGGCCACACTTTCTGGTTCCATATAACAACCAAAAGAAGGACGTTGCTTCTGTCTTTATAATTGAATACTGTGAATGTAATCTATGGATACCACAAATGTGATTAATATCATGAGTGTAATTAACGAATATCATGAGTGTAATTTAAAAAATAAATAAATAAATAAATTAAAAAAAATAAAAAAAAAAAGATTTCAACACAGACCAAAGACAAGCTGAGACATGCATTATAGACTAAATAACTACCAGATTCTTGGCCTTTGTCTTGGTATACAGCTGTTGTAGCACTAACCAGATCATAGCCAATAAGCCATTCTAATAAATACACATATGTGATTTATTCGATCTGTTTTGTTCCTCCAGAGAAACCTAAGGAGGAATCAAAATTAATGCCCAATTATTCCAATCAGTTTTAAGTTTATAAAATAGTTTCAAAAATATTCACACAGATTTATATATGCACTTTAAAATATTGGTTTTGATCTATTTACAAACATAAACTTACAGGCAAATTGGAGTTTGGCTTCTCTGCTCACTATTGTTCCAAGTGAATTTGTGGCAAAACACTGATAACTTCCTGTATCCCAATTTCTGTTGGGGTTAATAACTATGAGATTTCCTCCGTTCAATTTATAACGATGATCCAGACTTGTATCAACATCACTGCCATTCAGCTGCCATCTGAAAAGGAAATGTCAAGGTTATTTCTCTCCTTACCAGGCCTATGCTTAAATAAATGGCTCAATGCTCTACATTCCACTTTAAACATCTGAAGACTGGAATCTCAACATTCACGAGGCTGAGGGCAGGAGGATTTCTTTTCACAAGCTTTAGGTCAGCATAACTATCTAATAAGATCCCATCTCAAAAAAAATCAAAGACAACAAATATGTATCTTTGAGAGGCAAAGAGTAAAGTTTAGTGGAAATTATAACATAGTAGCATCTCAAAGTTAAAAGTGCTTAAAGGTTTTCTGAAGAGCTGGGGATAATTTAGCTTGCTCACTAGCTCACTAGGGGAAAATTTAGGCTGGGTCTATGTGAGCAAAGATGAAGCAGAAAGTTGAGGTAATTATCTGAGGAACTTCAGGCCAATCTCATGCCGACACCCAAAGAAGGGGTAGCACATTTCTTTGATTTATCTGGCCTGACTGAGCACATTTAATAAATTAATTGCTAACTGTTCAACTCTCCACTTCAATTTGTTTGAGTAAAGACCTGTCCTGGGGCATTCATTCTCCCCTTTTCTGAAGCCTCCATAGAGCTATTTACACAACAGTGCACTACAGTAAAAAGACCCTAACATCACTTGAGGGGCTCAAAATTGAAGGAATAAACCCAGGGGACATACTCATTAATGGGAAGCAAAACAGATTTTTTTTTTAAAAGAAAACTGAAAAAGTCTTATCTTAAATTTTAACCAAAAGTGAAAGATTTTAAACACTAAGTAAACTTGGTACACCAAAGTAGATTTCTCCATTAAAAACCACCCATGTGCTATGATAACAAGCATACATCTATGTTGTAAATTAATTCACTCACTTCCTAGACAATCAAAAGCTAATCGTAGAAACATACTACCTATACCGTTTAGCCTATTACAATAATTGCCTTAATTGCTAGGCGGTGGTGGTACATGCCTTTAATCCTAGCACTCAGGAGGCAGAGCCAGGAGGATCTCTGTGAGTTCAAGGCCAGCCTGGTCTACAGAGAGAGATCCAGGATAGGCACCAAAACTACACAGAGAAACCCTGTCTTGAAAAACTGAAAATAAATAGATAGATAGGCAGATAGATAGATAAATAAATAAATACATGATTGGCTTAATTACTCAGCATAGGAATTTTGAGAAAAGGTTTTAAAAAATGCATACTTTATAAAGGATAACAACAGCTGTTTGAGTTGTCAACAGTCCTAAAACTTCCTCTGGGGTGCCATTCATTTGAATTGTTGGTCACAGTTCCTCACTTATATTGTTGAACATGGAAAAAATTTTGTCCTAATTTGCAAAATATTTAATCTCCCTTACTAATAATTGTAACACAAAATTGAAGATAGAGTGATAGTACAGCTATAAGGGCCCTGAGCAAGAACACTTTCCAGCACAAACCAAGGTTGGATAACTCTGAAAATTCTAGCACCTTGCTTTGTGAGTCATCCTAGAGGTCCTGTGATTGAGTGTGATGGAGGAGGGTATATTGAAAGGCAAAGCAAATGCTGACTCCTCAGCCACAGTTCTAATCACTCACCAGGCCTGAGGCTGAAGAAGTGATTCAGGCAGAGTACTAGAAACCATTAACTGGAAAAGAGGGATGACCTTGAGGACACCTTCATGAGGCAGGAGGTGGACTGCATGGACTGGGTTCAATAGCAAACTCCTGGGCGGGGGAGGGGGCAGTTTATACATATGCACCAGTAGCCAAAGTGGTCTCTGTAAGGCATTCCAGGGGTTTTCCCAATAGGAAAAGGAAGTGAGGGCTGAGCCTCTGACCAATATATCACTAACCCCAGCTAGGGATGGGAAATCAGGTTTCTTCTCTGGGTCAGGAGAAAGATAAAAATCTGAGATGAGTTAAAATAAAACTTCCTCAGATAGTCCTGTGGGTCATATACTACAGCACTAGGGAGACAGTCCCTAAACAAAATGGGAAATTAACAGAAGATGATTAAAGAGAGTGGTTTTATTTGGATCCAGGGGTGGATTCTTAAACCAGTGGTTCCTTGGCTAAAATTTAGGTCTAAAGATGACTGGGTGTTGTGAATTTCTCATAGACTGTATTAGTGATAAAAGCACTGTGAATCTGGAGATGGATTGTGCTCATTGCTGGAGAAAGGGAACTGGACCCCCTTTCCTATGAAACAACATAACAAAATAAATAAGAGGAGGAGAGCCCACATTCAAAATAGGGTCTCTATGATCACTTGCCTCCTCTTCCTCTCATGTCAGGATCCCTAGTTCTAACTCCAACTCCTGTGCATCCTTCTTTCTCCACTCTTTCTCCTGAAGGTCTCCCTCCTGTTCCCGAAACTCAATTCCCTTTGTCTCTTAAAAGAATAACTTTAATGATATAATAATGATAGTTGGGCTGGAGGGATAGCTCAGCCGTTAAAGGCTAGGCTCACAACCAAAAATATAAGAAAGATAGTCAATATTTTCCCTTCTCAAAAAAGGAACCTCCTGATTTTATGTTCTCACTTAGGTGTCAGGGGTAGGATTTGCCAACCACATCCCTTTAACAATTGAGAGATCTGAAGCTTAAAAAGGGAATTGAAGCCTCTGGTAGAAAATTCATATGGATGACTGATCACTTGGATCAATTCCTTGGGTGCCAACTCTATACCTAACTTGAGTTGATGTCAATATTGAATATTTTGTTCTCTCCTTAGGAGAAAAAGGGATGAAAAGAAGGACAGCAACCTGTAAAAGAGAATATCCACCTGGACAGTGGCAAAGATGAAAAATTACCCAACCAATCCTGTATAGATAATAATAGTGAGGTCTACCTTGTTCACATGAGAGATTTTCTTAAAATTTAAATCAGAAGAGTACTCCAGCTCCAGAATGTTGAAAAAGGACTTTAGCATACAACAGGGAAACTTTCTACAAATTTCAGAGCAACTAGAAAAAGTTAAAAGATCAGTTCAGAAATTACCCTAGCAACTAACAGCTAGCCAGACAGAGCAAGAAAATTACAGAAGATTGAGGGCTAGAAGTCAAGAAATATGGAAGAGTTTTTGAAGGGTCTCTCAAGAAGAGATGAAGAAAATAAAAACTAAGAGTCAAAGATAATGATGGCAACATAAACCAGACTGTGAGAGTAGGTAGGGACCCAGAAATTCCAAGTCCAGGTCATTAAGTGGAGAACCCACAATGGGACCGAGAGAGAGAGAGGTTTCCAGAGAGAAATGAAAAAGCAATTATTATAAACATGAAGAGAAGGGACACTCAAAGAGGGGACGGCCCCTTTTAAGCAGATAACAGGAAACAGTGACTTTCAAAGAGTGATGAAGGGGTAGATGCTTTATTATCTAGAAGGATCCCACAAAGGGCCCTTAATAAATTTAGAAGTGGGAACACTAAAGGTATAAATTCCCTTCCTAGTGGATTTCAGGACAGGTTTCTCCTCCCTGTCTTTTCCCCTCTACTTCATGGCTTTTTTTTTTTTTTTGGACAATACCTACAAGTTTGGGGAGTTAAAGGTGGTAGTTTTAGGGTGCCTATAATAGAGAGCAATGTAGTTGCATAAAAAGAGAGATACTCACATCTAATTGTTTTCTCATCCTGGAGGCAGGAAGAGACCAAATGACTCAGCTGAGGATAGGATTTAAGAGAGTCAAAGCTGAACTTCGTCTCTTTACAACTCCTAACTTCAGAGCATAAGATGAAAGAAATCCTGGTTTGGGTAGAGCAAGGAAACAGGGAGAGTGCTAATGATTACTCCTGCTGAAAGCAGTCCTAAACCTTCGGGGAGGGGACATAGTTAGAAGGAAACAGTACTTCACTCCTCCTCTGGGGTGGGGGGAAGATTGATTCCAGGTATTAAAGGTCTTCTTGAGAACAGACTCTCAATGATGCCTTCTGGGATTGTCCTTTGGCAGAAGAAAGCAGAGAAGTATTAGCTTCACAACAGGATGATCCAGAGACCAGAAAAAAGGAACAGTACAGATGGACTGTCCTTCCTTAAAAGTTCAAAGATTCCCCTGATTTGTTTAACAAAATCTTAGAAGAAATTTTACAATTTCCCTGGTTCTTAGCCTCCTCTGACACATGATTTGTTAATCATGAGAGAAAAAGAATGAAATTATTAAATCAACAATAGCTTTATTACATTTACTTGGGGATCAGGGGCTCGCAGTTTATAAAAAGAAGTTACACATTGTAGGGAAGAAAGTAAATGTTGCATAAATCCTAAATGGTCTTATAATAAAAACCCAGAGACAGATGTTGGGGTAAATGATGAAAGATCAGAGGAAACAAACCACAGCCACTTCTCACCTTGCCAAGTCCTCAGCCAATCCTGTCTCCATGAATCCACTGACTGAATGCCCCTGAGTCCTCAGCCAAAAGGGTTGTAGTTCCTGTCTCCTCACACCTTATATACTTTTTTCTGTTCAGCCATTTCACTTCCTACCTCAAGTTTCCTAGTGCTGGAATTAATAGTGTGTGTACTTCTCAAATACTGGGGTTAAAGATATGTGCCACTGCCTGGCTCTGTTTCTCTCTTAGACTGGATCAATCTCATGTAACCCAGTGTGGCCTTGAACTTACAGAGATCCAGAGGGATCTCTGCCTCCCAAGTGCTAGAATTAAAGGTGTGTGCCACCACTGCCTGACCTCTATGTTTAACTCTGTGGCTGGCTCTGTCCTCTAATCTTCAGACAAGCTTTATTTCTTAGATTACAAATATCACCACAAGTAAATGCTTGGGTCATCTAGTTAGTAAAGGGAGCTAAGAATTGAGTCCTGAAAAAGTGAAGTAATTAATAGTCAACTGCCCCAAACCAGGAGAACTTGGAAAATTCTTGGGCTCAATGGCTTTCTAAACTCCGATTTGACTCTTACGTTATCTAAACTAAAGACTATAATGCAAAACTCCCAGATGAGGAGCCAGATCTTCGGTAGGAGGTTTAAAAAAAAGCTTAAGCTGTTGAAGTCTTAAACCAAGAATTAATAACTGTTCCATATCGATCTTGCTATCTTTTGACAAGTCCTTTCATTTTCCAAGTGTGGACAAAAGCTATTGTTTCTAAAGCCACTGACTTGGGATCATAGAGCAAAAGGTGGCTGGTAGTCTATTTGTCAAAACCATTAGATCCCATCTTAAGGGGAAGGTTGTAATACATTCAACTAGAAACTGCCACCATCCTTCTCACTTAGAAGATCTAAAAGTTAACCTTAGGTGGTTGTCTAAGTGTAAGTACTCCTCACCAAGTAGGAACGCTCCTTTAGCAGAAGGCTGGCAGGTGGCTAACAGATTCTAGAATCCCAAAATATGAAGCTATTATCTTAGACAAAGATGATTTAAATCTAGCCACTAACAACTATTTAAACGCTGTTGAGTTCCTAAATGGAAGGACTCATTCTGTGCCTTCTGTACCAAACTGAAGTCCACCTCAACCTAAGAGAGATTCCCTTTCTTTAGGGACCCGACTATTTACAGATTCTTGCTAGAAAATTGAGGGAAAAGACATAACGAGTACTCTGTGTTTGATGGAATTCAATTAAGAATTATAGAATCTGAACAAGTGACAGATAACTGACCAGTACAAATGTAATTTATTTCCCTTAAACCAGGTCCTTGAAAACTTAAAGGGAAAGATGGGGACTGTATATGTGAATTCCTGGTATGCCTCCAAAAAAAAAATTCATACTTTCAGAAAACTCTGGTTAGAAAGAGGGCCAATTAATAGCAGAGGGCAACAAATGATATCCAAACAATTAATCGCCCAGGAATTAAAAACTTACAACTACATGAATGAATTAGGATTTTATGCATTCCTAGGCATCAAAGAGGGCACAACTTTGGAGCACAGGGAAACAGACTAGCTGACAAAACAGTCAAATGTATGGCTGGAATGGGTCAAATATTCTGCTATCACATTAAACATGAGTGACTTATTGGTTTGTGTGGCAGGGAGGTTAGACGCTCAAGTGGCCCCACTGCCATTCTGATGAATCTCAGAATCCTATGAAGGAATGTATGATCTTCCTTTTCCAGGACAAGACGGCCTAAGAATATCCCTCCTATAAGTCTATGTCCCTTCTGTTTCTAGCCACAAAGGAACCGAGACAACCCCAACCCCCAAATATTCCACTACCCTTGGGAAGAAATAATTACACCTCCTGACTTGAAAGATGGGGACAGGAATGTGAATTTTTGGGAAATGTGCCTGGATATAAGGCCTCTGAGGCTTTGAGAAGAAGCAATACTACACTAACCTTAGTAATGCCATGGCATTGTGGTGATATTGTGGTGGACCTTCACTGGAGATCTTATTGGTTATTTGGAGTGGGACGTGTTTTGGTCCAGTTGGCTACCACTGTCACCACTGCATATCCCCAAGCTACCCAAGCTCAACTTAAATTGTTTCCTCAAAAAAGGGAGCTTATATCTCCAGGAGGGTCATTTGATCCCATTCGTATAGATTCAACAGGAATATTATGAGGAATCCCTAATAAATTAAAAGTAGGATACAAATAGGATTTGAGTCAGTGCGACTCAAATAGTCTACCATAACTGAAAATGTACATTGTATAAATTATATAAAATATAGAGATGTACAAGATGTACAAATGTATACTGAGACATACATGTTTGCATGTGTATGTGCATGCATAGATGATAGAGAGATTGATAAATGATAGCTAGAGGTGTGTGTGTGTGTGTGTGTGTGTGTGTGTGTGTAACACATATATTACAACCAGTAAAGATTTGTAAATTACATCAGGGATGCTATCGAAGGTACAGCAAATCAACTGGATACAGCTTTCAGAATTGCATGGGAAAGCAGACTAGCCCAGGACATGATGCTAGCAGTAAAAGTATGAATCTGTGGGATGCGAGGTGGGCAGTGTTGTTTTTGCATTCCTAATAATGTGGCCCCTGGTTGCAGTATCACAAATTCTCTTCAGGTACTAACTGCATTTCCCAATGCATTAGCTGGAAATTCAGTTGGGGTTGTCTCGGTTCCTTTGTAGCTGGAAACAGAAGGGACATAGACTTATAGGAGAGATACTCTCAGGCCACCTGTTCTGGAAAAGGAAGATCACTCATTCCTTCATAGGATTCTGAGATTCATCAGAATGGCTATGGGGCCACCTGAGCTTCTAACGTGCCTGCCTCACAAAGAGTTAGCATTGAGACAGCTATCACATGAAAATATTACTGTGAGTACCTCAGGTAGAGAAATGTCAGGCACTGTAAATTGAATTTGAATAAAAGAATGTGTATTGTAAAAGAGGGGAAATTTATGGGAAATGTAACAAAATGTACTCTTTTCTATCAAAGAGTTAAATAAGACAAAGAAAATGCCATCTTTAAAGAAAAATGTTAAGACATCATTTGGCAAAAATCTCCTTTGAGTCAGCATTTTTTCTCAAATAAAAATACATGTTCAAATTGTATTTCTCCTGGCAACGGTGCCTTTTTGAATTAGCCAACTATAGCACGAATATGAAGCAGAGCTCTGACCTGTCAGGGTTGGGCACAGGACCCCTTGGATTAAGGTTGAAAACCCATAGGACCTTCTATTGAATGTGTTTGCTTGACTGATTTTTGTAAAGCTGTGCACCCTTGTACAGAAGCAAAAGTTTTTGCCAAAATACTTTGAATGTTGTGGTCACTTCTCTGCAATCCATGATCCATTCCTAACAAGATTGGTTGATCCTCTCTTAGCCATGTGAACAGGAAAAAATTAGCCAACTTCCCCAAACCGTAATCTTTCACATGTGAAGGAGACAGAATATCAAGTTTCCAACAGGTTTGCTGAGACTACTGTATACAAAGGTGCTAGGCACAGGCATTCCTTCCGAGGATAGATACTACTGTCAACATGGGAAGCAGCTCCAGCCATGGCCACTTGACCCTCTGCCCCTGTACTTTCTTCCTAGTATATTCTCAGCAAGCACCTGGGGTTCTACATTGCCTCCTCTCTCCCATGTTCCTGGTCTTCTTCTCTCATGTGGAACAGATTGACTTGAACATATGGTTTCAACATGTGTGCCTTCCCTGAGAATTTATTGAAAGAAGGATGAAACACATGCTAGACTTGGCTTGTGAAGAATAAATCTGATAGTAAACCAAGTAAGTGGGTTTCTTTTTTGTGTTAAATATGGTTTGTCAACTATGAATCAACTAACTCAATGACTGAATGGAGAAAATGTTTCTAAACTGAAATTAGCAGAGATACATTTAATTTTTATATAATTTTGAATCATAGACTATGTCAAAGGGTATTTGTGCTTGCTCTTTCTCTCCTTCCTCCCTCCATGTGTGTGTGTGTGTGTGTGTGTGTGTGTGTGTAGTGTGTGTGTGTGTGTGTGTGTGTGTGTGTGTGTGTGTAGGCATAGTATGTGGTATATGTGTGTACACACAGGTTCATATATACACACATATATGGAGACTAGAGGAAAACCTTGGTTGGCCACTAAAACTGAAAAAGAAAAAGAAGAAAGTCTCTCACTGCTTACTGGCTCAATCTTGCCAAGTGGGGTAAGTTGGCTAGCCAGGGAACCACAGGGAGCCAAGTGGCCCTACCTTCCAGTACCAGGACTACAAGACACTCCACCATGCCCAGGGTTTTATATAGGTTTTGGGGATCTAACTTAGAGCCTCTTTCTTGCAAGGCAAGCACTTTACTGGCTGAGTTATCTTACCAGCCATATATGTGTTTTTATTACCTACAAAGTACAGTTTTTAGAGGGGAAAAAAAAGCAGCATTATAACTGAGGATGTAGAATGTTTGGAACCTACGTATGCCTAATGGCTTCATTTAAAAACTATGTTTTTATGTTTAGCTAATGAATAATAAAGGCTCAATGGCTGTGTGGAAAACTATAAAAATAAATAAAAATATGGAGAATCACTTCCTCTTGCCTATTTAATAGCTTGAAAGATTTAAGAGATCATAAAATGTTTGGGGCAATACTTTATTTCAGTAAATGTATACAATCTAAAAGCTATCATTCCTAAGTTTCAAGTAAAGAACCAAAATGGGAAAGATTGTTCTATTATGTATAAATGTTTCATACTTCCTTTACCTTGGTTTTCATCATATAGACACAATTGCTAGATTACTATGCACAAAAATAAGAATGTTTCTCTTTTAAATATGCTTCTGCTACAGCAAACGTGCCTGGGTGCTTTCACACCAAAGCTGTTCAGAGCTAAGATGTTCTTGAGCTATATTGAAGAGTGTTAATTTTCACAAAACATAATTATTTTTCTCTTTCTAAACACTAAATCTCCATCACTCAATGAAACACATTCCCTGGTGATAGAAAATATCTCAATATATTATTAAATATTGATATTTTTCACTTGCAGAAAGTTATATGTATTCAAAGGAGTTTTCCTTTGTTTCACCTCCGAGATGTGTATGTTAGCTCTGGGATTGGAATTCCAAACGTTATTTTATTCTGAGAAAAAAAACTGTGTACCCAGGATTATGAGGCAAAATATTTATATTTGGGACTGATTTCTAGGTATGTCTCATATTTTCATCAGCATAGAAATAAACTTGGGGGTAGAAAGATAGCTTGGTGGATAAGAGTATTGGTTGCTCTGGTAGAGGATTTAGGTTTGGTTCCCAGTACCTACATCAGGCAGCTCACAACTGACTGTAACTGCAGTTCCAGTGGAGCTGACACACTAATCTGGCTTCTGTGAGCACTGCATGCACATGGTTCACACAAACTCACACAAGAACACACATACATACTCATAAATAAAAGACATAAAATACCTTTAAAAGGAAATAATCTAGAAAACTGAAGGCATGATAGCGCCTTCTTAATAAGTATATGGCCAAATAAATCTGTAAACCAGACTCATTTTATTTGCTGAAAATTTCAATCTCGTTTTTCAGAGTTCAGAACAATACAATAAATTGGCAAGTATGTCCAACTTGCAGCGCATGGGCTACATGTGGCTAAGAATGGCTATGAATGAGGCGAGAAACAAAATTTAAATTTGCTTTAAACATTGTTAAATTGTTTCTGCAAAGTTTTAAACTCAGTTGTGTGGTTCTTCAGTGCAAACTTCAAATCCCACGAAGTGTCAATACCTAAAGAATGGACACAGCTGAAAGTAAACACAGGAGTTACATGACACACCAAGGTCACAAATTTGAGAACTGCTTAAAATGTGATAAGGTTTTTCAGTTTTGCAAATTCATAATTCTGTGTAAAACTTTCAGATTTCCCCTTTGATCAAGAAATTTGCTGGGCGGTGGTGGCACACGCCTTTAATCCCAGCACTTGGGAGGCAGAGGCAGGTGGATCTCTGTGAGTTCGAGGCTAGCCTAGACTACAGAGTAAGTTCCAGGAAAGGCACAAAGCTACACAGAGAAACCCTGTCTCAAAAAATCCAAAGAAAAAAATTTAAATTCATAAAAAAGAAACAACACTCAAGTATCAGAATGCAATCTTGCTGAAATCTGGGCATACTTTAAAGCCTCACAAGAGTGCATTCCCACACCCAAATTTTTTCTGGAAGCCTCAGCGCAAGAATCTGGAGCTAACACAGCCAGAGCCATGGCTCTTTGGGCTGCACACTGCAGAATTTCAATCATATAACATTTACCTTGTGCTTCAGAAGCTGACTAACCTTGTTTCTTTAGCACGTGGTAAATGTCATAAGATTAAGCACCTCTGTATAATCATGTTGTAACACCCTAGAATGATCTTACAAGTTGATTGTCAGCCTTCAGTGTTCAAATGCTCCTTCTACGTGGATTAGTTTGCTTTATATGATCTGTAAGTGTGACACAGTTTACCATTACTTGCATCAGGAGCTGACTGATTCTCAGTGGAGGAACACTCCTGAACCTGTGTCAATTTGGACCTGAACAAATACTAGAAATGGTTATTTTGGGAGCTAAAATTAGAGGTACTGGATTTCTGCCTACCTGATGAAGTATATATTTTATTCATACACTTTTTGTAAATCTTTTACCTCCTCTGAATACAGGAGAACTTCTAAGAAAGTAAACGGAATGAGAAAATCAGGCAACAGAGTGGTGGAGTTGAATACAGATTGCTATCTGAAGACAATTCTTTAGGACAACTACACATTTGGGGGCCGGTGTTCTCTGTGGTTATACTCTGAGGCATAAATAAGCATTTCAAAATGGGTAGTGACTATTTCTAAATGATAAACACTCTAAATGTTATTTTCAAGAACCTAAAACAATGGGCAAAAAGTTATGCATAATTGCCTTCCAAAGTATTGAACAAGTTGGAGGGAGGGAGGAAGGAAGACAGAGTGTGTGTGTGTGTGTGTGTGTGTGTGTGTGTGTGTGTGTTTGACCACAAATTCAAATAATATTACATTAAGAAGAAATGCCTATCTTTCAAAATTTAATGGTACTGCTTAAGCAATGAAAGCTCCATTTCATGGCGACCATATCTGTTCTTAAAATTCTAAGATCTGGCATCATATCACAATTGATAAAATATTCACAGAAGTTTCCTGAATAGAATAATCAAATTTAACCTATCATCCTACACATATTCAGGTTCCCTGAAGTCTTCACAGGGTTTGGTCAATGCCAAGAAGCAAACACAAAACAGAGAATAAACTGCTCTTTTCATATACTGTACTACTTATGATTTATTTGCCATTCCTGTTGTGATTAGATATGACAACTTCTTACACAGAAACACACAAGAATGGTCTAAGAGCAGTGAATGCAAACATGGATATATTTTGCTGTCACTGTGATTTAAGGCAATAAAGTCTAACAGTCTGCCAACTGAACTTGGTTATGAAGTTAGGGAGCCTCATCCCTTGTAATTGAAACTAACAGACCTAAATAATAAAGTATATGGTATTGAGTAGTTTAAAAAATAATCATGATATATAATTAACCTTACAGTGGATTGCATGAAATAATTGTCCTCTGAGATGTCAGCTTTATCACACAAAATCTGGTCAGTGAAATGCAAGCATAAACAACAAGTTGTGGAAAAATAAACTTTACATTTTGGCCCACATGATAAAACAAAGCAAAAACAATCAAATAATGCCAGAATCTTGGGAGACTTGGAGTTGTGTTTGGGAAATAAGCCCAAGCTAAGCACTTATTAAGGCAACAGGCGATCCTTTATTTGGGCTTTGACAGGAAATTTAGTAATGTAATCACAGAAGCAATTTGTGGTTTTAGAAGCAGCTTTCAAGTTAATAAGCAAATGCATTTGTGTTTGCTGCAATGTTTGTTATTGTGTTTACTGAAGTGATGAGAATAATTGCAGCCCTTGAAAGAATGAGTGTATGAATATACATATTCAATACTTTATCCAAAAATAACTATTTAGGCTTCAGCAATAATTGAAATGAGTTAAGTTGATATGCATGTTTTTTAAAAAAAATCATTGTAAAAATGTGTTTCATGATGCAGGCTCCAATTTCTCATTCGCTAATACATCTTAAATATTAATGTACACACACACACACACACACACACACACACACACACACACACTACAGATTGGTGGTATGATCAATTAAGACTGCTGTATAGGTTAAATGGTAATAAACTAGTTCAAATCTATCAGTGGTTATCTTAAGTATTCTAGGAGTTACACAATGTGCTTGGAAGACTTGCCTTCCCTGTATAAATTTTAAATTTTCTGGTAAGAGCTTCCTTATTCTCCTCTGAAGATGCCATTTGCCATGTGATTCTGGCACAGGAAATAAGAACATCCAATACCCCAAGCCTCAGTCAATGGTTAAGCAAGCAAAAGTGACCCAGTTGATTAATTTTAATTTTGATCAATGTGATTCATATTCCCTCTCCCCATCCTACTTAAAAAAACATACAACAAAAAACAAAAATATGTGATTTATTGGGTTATATGATACCTTTAACATCTGAAAGCTAATTTTTATCTTCCTTGTGAATATGGACTGGTCACAATATTGGTTGTGTTTTTATTTCACATTTTTTTCTGATATGAGCAGGGACAATTGATGACACTAACAACAAAGATTAACTCTTTCATGAGACATGATATTGTGGGGAAGCTTAGGTTCCTGCAAGCCATCTTAGATACCTCAAGATAAACTGTCTTCAAATGGAGCCAACAAGGAAGACTTAATCCAAACTCTAACATCTTTTGAATTCTTTTTTTTTAATTTTTTATTTTTTATTTTACAATATAATTCAACTTTACATATCAGCCATGGATTCCCCCATTCTCCCCACTCCTGGCCCACCCCCCTCCCCCCAGCCCACCCTCCATTTCCATCTCCTCCAGGGCAAAGACTCCCCCAAGGATTGAGATCAACCTGGTGGACTCAGTCCAGGCAGGTCAAGTCCCCTCCTCCCAGGCTGAGCCAAGTGTCTCTGCTAAGCCCCAGGTTTCAAACAGCCAATTCATGCACTGAGCACAGGACCAGGTCCAACTGCCTGGATGCCTCCCAAACAGATCAAGCCAATCAACTGTCTCACCCATTCAGAGGGCCTGATCCAGTTGGGGGCCCCTCAGCCATTGGTTCACAGTTCATGTGTTTCCATTCATTTGGCCACTTGTCCCTGTATTCCATCCATCCCTGGTCCCAACAACTCTTGCTCTCATAAACCCTCCTCCTTCTCGCCAATTGGACTCCCGGAGCTCAACCCGGAGCCTGACCTTGGATATCTGCATCTAGTTCCCTCAGTCATTGGATGGGGTTTCTATCACGACAATTAGGGTGTTTGGCCATCCTATCACCTGAGTAGGTCAGTTTGGGCTATATCTCGACTATTGCCAGCAGTCTATTGTGGGGGCATCTTTGTGGATTTCTGTGGGCCTCTCTAGCACTTTGCTTCTTCCTATTCTCATGTGTTCTTCATTTACCATGAACATTCCTTGTGTTCCCTCTGAAGTACGATCTCCTTCTAAATTCCTTCTTTTCATCTTGTCAATTTCATTGTGAATCTTTTTCAAGCTAAGTAAGCTCTTACTGTTTGCTAGGGAGCTACAGTGAACACCATTATCCTAGGAGAGTGACAACCTAAGAGAGGGACAATCACAATTCACTGGATAATATAGGAATGTCAAGGTGCCATGGCCAGGCACAGTACTGCAGTGAGAAGCTGAGAAATGAGGATACCAGGAAGGCTTTGGGGGCAGGATGGTGTTAAATAACTTGTGCGATGCACCTACATCTATTAGCCTCAGAAACTATAGAGATGTGGTTTTTAATATTTTGCAACCACTTCAGTGAATTGTTCATTGCTCTTAGTGGCTAATTGTAAGTGTGGGGACCAGAACTCTGTAGCTGGAAAGATTATAATTAAACAGAGCTGAGTCTAAGGGTCCAGGTTTAGAAAACTGGCAGAAGTGATGACATGAGACTTAAGGGTCCTGAGAATTTAGTGGAAAGATAGCTCTTATTTGCCTTCAATATAAAATAGGAAATAGTGATACAAGATCTTTATGGTATTAGGAACTATGCAAGGATATAATGCATAAACTAAAATTAACACTTAAAATACGTCATTTATCATGTGATTTGGTAGATAATAAATAACAGATAGCAAATAAGCAACATATGTGATATATTTTATATACCATGTGTGTACTTATAATCTCTAGATGAAATATAACTGTACATATACAGATTGTATATCATCTACATGTACCATAGACATACAGCCAAATAAAGTGCTACAAAACAGATACTACTGTTCAGTACTCTGTGTTTGTGTGTTTGTGAACAGACAAGAAATAAACTTAAACTTCCATTTTTACATTTATTCTTTGAATAAATGGTGAATAAAAATTATTATAATTTTTTCCCATTTTCTATACTAAGCACAATTCCTTAACCCTCAATAAATTTAAACACATGCAGAATGTGGGCTCATCCCTTGAAATCCTGTTTAAGGTAAAACAGAAACATCTCCACTTGGGGGCAAAATTTATTTTAGATCTTATGCTTTCAAGACACCTCACACTGTAATTCATTAAAATATCTTACCTATTTGAAAGAGCTCAATGAGAATGTTATTCCATCTGTTCTCTTGGGAGAAAAATGGAAGATTATCTTTAAGAATATGTTGTAAAGCTCAGGGTAGGTGTGAATCAATGGCCCAATATAGGATATAGATATCTAGAAATATAGATATGATATCCATACTCTCCAGTATGGCAGCAACTAGGCACATGTGCCCACCAAGCACTTGAAATGGGGTTGTATGACTGATAAAGTGAAAATTTAAATTAATGCTTTGATCTAAAATAGAATGTTTCCATGTGTATAAGAGATAAAAATACATAGAACCCCTGGGACCACATTCAGCCTTAGGACTTGTTTTTTTTTTTTTTTTTTCAACCTATAGTATGTATAAAAAGCAGAGTTGATGCTCACACTGGACAGATCGTGGACAGTAATTATGGACCAAATCCATATGGTAGGCTTATAGCTGAATGTATGCATTTCCAGTACCTAACCAATGAATCTACAAAGCCTTTGGGCAGTCCCACTTTATTTGACTTTGTTACTTGCCTGATCTGTATATGTGTGTGTGTGTGTGTGTGTGTGTGTGTGTGTGTGTGTGTGTGTGTATTCCTGTTTATCTTATATCTATGGTTCTTTAAGTACAGAATGGTATCAATGGATATGACAGGGATTCTTCCAAGTGGACACTTTCATCCAGTGTTAGGCATCTGGAGCCCAGTGAAGAAATAAGAGAAAAGTCCTTTACATTAATTCTTCCTTAAGGTAACCTCTTTCAGCGCCATTAGCAATTACAGTCAGGCGAATACTAATTAACCTTTAAATATGGGCTTTAGGGTGCAGGCAGGGAAATGTAAGAGAAAGAATAAAATTCTCAATTAGACCTTTAAAGGAGTAATTTCTCATGAGAATTTCTGAACTTTTGGATTTGTAATATGACCAATTAAGAGTTATCTTTTCCCAAAGGGGAAATAACAGGGACAGGATCCCTCATGAGGCAGATTTGCTCCAGTCCTCAGGACAGTCTCTTTGTGCTTTTAAAGGACAAATTCTCTTCAGACTCTTAAGCTTTGTTCTGAATCTTCAGGAACATGACTGGGTCACTTTCAATGAGTGATTTCCCTCCTTGGTTCAGAATCTGGCTTCCTATTTGTTCACCTATGTGTTTATATTATATGATCTATAATAATATTTTATTGCTTCATTAAAATTCTCATTTTTGTTATTATACTGCATCTAAACTCTGTAATTTCTAAAGAATATGGAAAGTTTTTCCTGTCTTCTAAAGGGTGGTGGTATCTGCATCTAAATTCTTTTGCTCATCAAATGATCTAATGTCTCACCAAATCTGCCTGTATCTCCCAATTGACAATCCCCCTGCTTCTGTGACAAAATTAGGGAACTGGAGTTGGCCACAGAAGATTTTTCTCCTTCCCCATTGTTCCAAGGAGATCAGGGTCTCAGTCCGGATTTTCCAGGAGGCAGAGCTTGAGACACAGCCAGTGTATATGAGGACTGTAGAGGAATGTGATGCCTGGGAGGAGATGAGAGGAAGAGAAGAAACAGAGAAGCAGGGGAGGGAGTTCATGTGAGGATGTATTATTAAGTTGACTACTGTCAGAGTTGGTCAATCCCTCTAGATCATCCACAGGCTTCATGAAAAGCATCTCATACCATTTGCTCATGGATAGAAAGAAGGAAGTATTTGTATATCATCGTCTTAATATTCAATGGTCAAAAACTGACACTCTGCCTCCCTTCCCAGTTGCCTATATACTGAGCGCATTCACACAGGAGCCCACGCTGCAGTGTCGCTACAGAGTTTCAATACAGGAGATGAACAGATCATAGTAGAGGTATGAGGCAGAGCACTTGAACACTGTCTGGTCGAGTTAACTAGGGTCAAGAAAAATATAATCTCCTCTGTAAACAGAGAACCAGAAGTCAATACAGTCCCAGCACATGGTTAACTTTGGAGCTTTGTGAGAGTTTCCCCAGTGAAAAGGAAAACATGTATTTGGGAGGCTGATAGCAGCTTTATCCAAGCCCCAAGTGATTGTCTCTATAATAAAATGTTTGGGAATCAAAAAAAAAGAATATGGAGAGTAAGAATGATTCATTTATGAATCATTTTAAGAATGATAAGATATTTTTTGAGACAGGTTTCTCTGTGTAGCTTTGACCATCCTGGATCAGCTCTGTAGATGAGGCTGGTTTTGAACTCAGGGATCCACCTGCCCCTGCCTCCTGAGTTCTGGGATTAAAGGTGTGTGCCACTATTGCCCAAAATCCTGTCTCAAAAACCCAAAATAAAAACAAAAAGAATAGTATGGTATATTAATTAATGCAATATTAAAGGCAAAACTTGGGGAAGGTAGGAAGAGTTATAAATATGGCCTGCATTATTCTACATTCCTTCTACTCAAGTGCAATCTACTTCTTCAGAGAGTACACAAAAACAGAAACCATTTTTTGGAGTTGTTATAGGAAAGCATAATGCCTCTTAGAATGAATAGATTCCCTTGTGTTCCTAGCCTTCAGTTACAGTAATTATAAACTGTTAGCACAAGTAAAATTTCATACTGTTAGAAACCTTCAGTTCAGAAAATCTTTAAAGCTAAGATAAAAGTGTCTGCTCCTTTTGGCTGGCAACTGAGGATTTGAAACAATATGTAGCATGTTAAATACTTCTTTTATCAAATATCATGCCAACAAATCAATGAAAGCCATGTATTTCCTCTCCTCAGATATAGATTTTGCTTGAACTGAAACATAACAAATACTAGATTGATATTCCAGAGTACACAATGAAATAGAAGGATCACATCAAATGACAAAAGTTCTTCCACAAAATTTTGTACATACAATTAATATATTCACAGTCAGATCCACAGCATTGCCTTGAATACCTAGTGCACAAGATATAATTACTACAAAAGATTTATAGGTTTCCAAGCTCAAGACATCTGGATATTTGATAACATTCTACAAACATAATTAATCTTCTCATTTAGAAATACATTCCTCTGTGACAATATCTTGTATCTTGACAATTTCTTCACTGAATATATTTATTACCAAATAATTCATAAGATAAATATGAGGATACAACTCCATCAACAACAGTAAAAACATGCATGCTTATCATTTACATGGATTCATCATCATTTTTAAAGCCCTATATATAAAAGTGTTTTATTATGGGCAGAAATGGTCTTAATAAGGTATCAGAAATCCTTAGAAAACTGTGAGAAACAGTATTTCCAAGATGGAATCATCATCAAGTCATCTGTTCATTTTCCTCCAAAGAAGAAGGAATTTTCCAAATGTTTATGTACTAACACTTGTACAAATATTCATCTAAGTCATAAAATCATATCTCATTTTCTAAATACTGTTCTTATTTCTGTAGTAAGAAGTAGAAACAGAGAAAAGACTAGCCTGTATCCTTGACTCTGCTAATTCAGGCCAGTTAACATATAAGGTTATTGCACATTTTGCTGAAAGTACATAGTAGGTGTTCCATAAGTAGACTGTTAACATGTTGAAAAGACTGACCTTGATTACTTCCAGGTGCATAAATCTGAAAGTCTTTGTCTAAGGCAAGCCTGACCCACTTTAACAAGGATTGTCGGCGTCTATTATTTATATGGCTTCAGAGAACAATAGAGGTTCAATAGTATCTAGATAATGACTCTGAACCTATAGGCTTTTATTAATGTAGGAGGAAGGGTGCTTTTTCTGCGAAGTACAGGAATTGTGTAAACAGCTTTGATGCAGATACCAGCAAGCACTTGGAAGTGCATGCTGCTGTGAAGATGTCTGGAACACTCTGCCCATCCACTTCTAGGGAAGCAGCATATGCTAATTATAAATAATTTATCTCTTCATTAAATTGGGTGCCCTAAGTATCCCTGAATAAAAATTGTTAATCTTGTGTTATTTAATCAAGTAAATATTCATCCTATCACATAATCCTGATCATTTTCCAAAATGTTGACATTTTTATCTTAAGCTTTTTCTACTTATACTTTTACAGTGAACAAGTTTTTACATAATATTCAAAGTGAAGATTTCAACATGGCTTTTAAAAAATATGATGAATGGAATAATTTTCCCTTTAAAATAATTAAAATTACTTATACAAAAAATGTATTTAATTCTTTCACATTTATTGAGCCTCTGAACACATACCCAATATAAGCAAAAAAAGGGAGGACAAGAATGTATTAAAAAATGATTCAAACACCACTTAATTTCAAGCCAATAAGGAATGTGTTCTTGATATCTTATAACTTAATTTGTAATCTAAACACATTATAAATTTAATTACACTATAAGTTAGTGAAAAGACAAATCATATGTATGGTTTTCCTTAAATTCAGATTTGTTTCCTTAAAGATTAAATGTTCATGGAATCAGTTCTGTTGAACACGCCACAGATCTATAGCACTGTGCATCTATCACACCTTACAGATAGCAGAATATAATGAAGCTAAACTTGTTACAATTGCTACATTTTCATTTCCATGTTCAACATTCCCACATTACCTGTAATGAGGTGAAGGGTTGCCTTTTGCTTCACAATTTAAAGTAATTTTTTTATCCTCTGAACCAACAGGGAAAACACTGTTGCTGGGCTCTTTGACAAACACGGGACCTTGTAAAACAAGCTCACCTGTGTGGAAAGGGGAAGAAAAAATAATAATAAATGAAAGGTGTTATAAAGGATACAACCTAGAGTTGAAAGTGAAGAATAGCAACTATCATTTGCTCTTAACTGCTCCTACTGCCTACCAAGTGGCATGCTGTGTGAACATTGCTTAGTTAAAGAGCACCTGTCAATCCATTCTCAACAGTGAATGAAGCCCCCCCCCCCCAGAAGCAGGAAACCACAAGAAATACCACATATTAATAAAAATCACTTTAGTCTGCAAATAAAGCTGTAGTGTTTACTTTCCACAACAATGACCATACACTATACATACATGGTCTTTGGAGAATAAATTAATTACAGGAAATCTTTTCTATCAGAAGTCTTTTTGCAAAACTAAAGTTGAAATGGAAACCCATCACTTTCCTCATAACATTTAAAAAACATGTGCAGTTCAAGGCTGTCTATGCTATTTTGCCACTGTTGATGAAAAAATATCCAGTGTTCACTGGGATTTTCATTTTGTTCATAGTAAATGACATAAAAGGATGCAGAAATGTTCAAGTGCCTTTCAAAAAGTTTTCCTACTTTATAATTGACATATTTTCTGAAGGTAATTGTCATATCCACACATACAAAAATAAAACTCTAATTGTACTAGGTGTTGGGAAAGGAGAGAGAGAAAATGCTATCATGAAACAGTTATGCAATTGAAATTGTGTAACCATTGTTAGAACACTTATAAAAACAAATTCACAGAAACAAAATTGAAAAGGGAACTCTTTACTCCCCTGACTAGGAATGCTCTGCCAAATTGAAGAGGAGTTTCTACTGAAGCAGAGAGGGTAAAATGATCAAGATGACAAAGAGAGTCCGTGAAATGTGAGACACAGAAAATGAGATTGAATAGTTTCAAAAGCCTCTGAAAAGAACTTGTATTCTTATATACTTCAGCTAGTAGTAACACAAATAAAAGTATTTACCACAACAAGGTAAATCATAAACTCACAACATGAAAACCACAATAATCGTTGAGATGAAGGACACATCAGTATCTAAGCTTCAGAGTAAATTCTACATGTCCATATATGCTCTTCAATCATGGAGCTGTTCTAAGTGTGAGCACCACAATTCTGTCCAGGGTACAGAAGAAGAAAACTGAGCCTAAGCATGGGTCCGTGCTATAAGCCTGTCCACCCAACATTTCAGAATGTCAATGTCCAGTACAGGAGCAGTCACTGCGGGGCTTGTGTAAAGGCTCATCTTTGCCTTTTTGTAAAGCCTTTGGAATTTATCTAATTCTAGGAACGGCCTTAGCTTCTGTGAGATAATGCATGACATAGCTAACCAGTGGGTTTTTCTTTGAGGTGGCATACTTTTCTGTTTCAGTGATGAAATAATGTGACCAGGAGAACTTAAGGAAGAAAATATTTACTTTGGTTCATGGTTTTTGAAAGATAAGAGTCCCTCATGATAGAGAGGCATGGCAAGAAACTGCAGGCATGTCAGCCAGGGCAGGAAGTTGAGAGAGATCCCATTCTCAACCATAAACACAAATCACAGAGAGTGAACTGGTTATAGCAAATTCTACCTCCAGTGATGTACTTCTAGCAATACCACACCTTCTAAACCTCCTCCAACAGTGCTACCTACTAAGAATCAAGTGTTCAAAAATCTGAGCCTGCTGGAGACATTCTGATCCAAACCACTACAGTTATGGATAGCTATACTCAATTTGTGAGTCAGGCTAGCCAATATTTTTGTTGGAGACTGGACACACCAGAAAGACCAACCATGTGATTATACATGAAAGATTTGAATCTCAGGACATCAAACTGATCTTGAGACTGAATTCAGCCATTTATGTAATCACTAGTCAGACCAGCATAACAGGGGCTCAAAGCCACTCATACTACTACATCTAAGTTCCAGGTCGATAACACTATGATTTAGTTCAAGAAAATGATAGATGGGAGAGTGGGTCAGGGGGGAGACAAGGGGTGGGGTGGGCAGGAGGAAGAGTGGGAGGGAGGAACTGTAGTTGGTATGTAAAATGAATGAAAAATAAAAAAACAAACAAACAAAACATTAGACAGAGCTCAGGGAGTCCTGTGGAGGAGGGAGAGGAAGGATCAGAGGATCCAGAGGGGTCAGGGATACGATGAGAACATGGCTCACAGAATCAAATGACTGGTATTCAAGAGGATCACATAGATCAGGGAGCCTGTAGGGGTCTGACCTAGATCCTCTCCATATATATTATTGCTGAGTAGCTTGATGTTCTAGTGAGATTTCTGACAGTAGGAGTAGGGGCAGGCACTGACTCCATTGCCTGCTTGTAGGACCTTCCTTCACCTACTGGCCTGCTTCATTCAGCCTTGATGTGATAGCATGTGCCTGGTTTTATAGTAACATATTATATCATGTTTGGTTTATGTCTCTGGGAGGCCTGCTCTTTTCTGAGGGGAAATAGAGGAATGGTGGATCTGGGGGAGAGGGGAGGTGGAGGGAAGAGACTGGGGGGAGGGGAATGAGGGGAAATTGTGATCAGGATGTAATAGATGAAAGAAGGATGTAAAAAATAGAAAAATAAAAGAATCATTTGTCTCAAAAGAAAGAAAGAAAGTGATAGATATGGAGATGAGCTACAAGACAGACTTTGGATGGTTCTAATGCTAAACATTTCTTGTATTCAAGATATATTATTCTGCTGGCATAGACAGAGTACAATACGCAGACATGCTATCAACCAGGAAAACTGTCTTAGCATAAGACATGGAGTTACTACCCATACACTACACACAGTGTCAACTTTCAAACTGCCCACATTTTCAAGTTTACTGTAGTACAGAAGCAGCATGTATGCAGTATGCAGTAAAAATCACAATAGGAATTCTGGATTGTAATCTTTTAGGAAGCTGAGCTTCAATATCAAGCCTCACTTTCAGGCTCAAGTATGATCCCAAGATTAAATAATTGATACTCTATCTCATTCCTATGCCAGAATGTTCACTGGGATGATGTGTTGGGGCATTTTCAACTTGCAGTGGGTTTACCAGTGCATCATATCACTCAGCATAGGTCAGCAGATACCTGTTTGCTAGTTAGTAATCTAGTCACCTGGTATACCTTCAACATTAGTCTGCTATGTATAAACAATTCTAGTGAATTGTTTATATTTCTCATAATAACTCTCTATTAGAAAAATCCCATTTTTTAAAAATGTGTGGTTATTAAAATAAGATTTTAAGTCCTAGTCTTACCTACCTACCTTGGATATGGTTTGGCTTCATACCATTGAGGCATAGAGAGGCTAAGTCACCCCAGGAATGGCAATACAGATTCTCAGTGAGAGACTCGGTATCAGATACCAACCTTCAAAGCTTTGCTTTGTGTCTATTTCCCAGAAACCATTCTGTCCTAAATATAGTCAGGTAAAAACTATCCCTTAGCATGCTTTTTCAACTTCAGTGTCTTATGATAACACTGGAATTAAGATCTTGTAGAACACAACCAACATGTCTACAATTTAAAGACCTCGAAGGCATTTAAGACTATCAGTGGCCATGAGGAAGCTTCCAAATCTTTAAAAGTAAGAAGGTTAGTCCATGCTTCATGCTCAGATAAAAGACAAAAGCTACTAGGTGTTGAGAGATGCTGGGACATGGTGTTCTAACCTCTCACCAGCAAAACAAACTTAAAAGAAGCAGATGCTGGCCTTTGCCAACCATAAAGGAATTATGCAACATTTTCTTCAAAATGAATTTTGATCCTCAAAAAGATATAGCCTTTATCCACATGGATACTCATAACAATCTAAAGGAACCTGATGTGTCACAGAAGGTAGCATCTTGCCTGGTTGAACTTATTCAATGTAACATTTAGATTGATGTTGAACTTGACTTTTTGTGACAGGGACATTTTTTTAAAAATATGCTAGCTTGGTTGCAAAGACCCATTTTAGCTTTACAACTTAAAGGATATATAACACCACTGAATAGGACAAAGAGGTCTAAAAATTCAATCCTAAGGTGTTCTCTCTCCCTGCCCCGGACCCATAACTGCCACAGGCAACTAGGAATAACTGCCTTTGAATGTAAATACACACTTTACGGACTCCTAAGGTAATGTCATGTAAAAGATCAAACTGTACCCGATCAATTCTAATGGTCACATGTCATACAATTTTTATGAAGACTGACAAAAAGAAACAGGCAAGGGATTTCATGCTGCTGCATTTCCTTTACTGAAAAAAGTAAAATCTCTCAAAGAGAGTCAATGTTACCTTTTAAATTCCTAGGGGAAAGGAGAACATACCCACTCCTGCCCTGCTGTTTTATATCATATCTACATGAGAAAAGAATAAAAAAGATAGTGGAGTACTTTGAAATGAAGACAGAAAAAAAATTCCCCAAGGAATCAGGGAGGTAGTACTACTAAAGGCAGAATTCAAGAGAAATACATCAATATTGGACTATTCCATTTACTTTCTAGATTCCAGAACTGAACAGAATCATTGGCTTTGGTTACAGAGAGTAAAAGAGTTTGTTTTTAATTAGATGAGAGCTATTCAGGGCCACATTATTCTACAGAAGAAAAAAAAATAAAGATTAAGATAGTTTTTAGCTATATGACACTCTCTATTTGGATACTAGTAGTATACAGCTAGAAAAAAAAAGAATGAACAAAATACATGTCTGTATACTACCTCAGAGTTATGGGAGGATAAACTAGCCAGTCTTATATGATTCACGTCTATGATAGATATTTGAATGTAAGATGCATGCAGCATGTGAAACAACTACCCATGATAGAAAAGATCCTACATTCAACTGGCTTCTGGCATCTGCTATGTCCGTTCTGATACTATAAGCCTATGAGCAAGGTGGCTTCTTCTGTGGGCCATGAGAGAAGGATCTTTTCTCTATACTTGGCATTGCATAAGGTCATCTCTTCTCTTTGTCTTTTCTTATCTTCTCTCTGAGTGTGTCTCTCTAGGCCCAAACTTCCTCCTTTTACTGGGACATTATTTGTGATGACTGGATCACAACCTTGCAACCTGACCATAATGATTTATATGTGGAATAATGCCATTTGCCAAGAAGGTCCCATTAATAGGTACTTGTGGTGAGCATTTTGTATACATTGCAGATTAAGGGGCAGGAAGTTCCAGTACATGACAGTGAATAGGCAAGATCACAGCATTGAATAAAGGGGGTAGGGAGTGGTGTTTTATTGTTGTTGTTGTTTTTAAGTTGAATAAATCCTGCCCTGGCTACTCTTTATTTTTTTTTTATAAAGAATCTGTGAAATAAGAAGGAACTGATGGGAACTTGCAGCATCTTTTAGATACTATGAAGGAGATATACATATGTGTGTACATTTAGGTGCATACATACTTACATGTGTATGTATTCATATATATGTATATATGAACATATATATTTAAGATGTATACTGTAACCAACATACTAGAAGAAGGGGAAATGGCATGGCAATGCTGTATGTTCAAGATGAGAAAGATGACAAAGAAAAAGAAAATGCTTTTCAGGATTAACTTATGTGTCTACTTCCCACATTTGGAAATGTTAGAAAGCAATTAGGTTAATGGAAAATTGCTGTAGTGTAGCATATACTGTGTACAACAGTTTGCAAACCTGGCCCCAATATAAAGTAGTAATTCTTTAAACTGCTAAATTAACTGTCAATCTTTATGTCCTTCTCTGCTCATCAACAGGAAGACACAAACTGCATGCAGAATAACATTCTACAATTAGCAAATGGGAATTGAAAAGGACTGGTTAAGCTTCACAAATGCTAAAAATAAAGGTTCAAATGAAAATAAGCTTTCTTGACACATGACCTTTTTTTCATCAAGAATCGCTTTAATCTTTTAATCAAAGTTTGCTGAAATAAAAAAAAAACAATGCCAATTCACTAAAACCTTGTATTCATAACCATTTATACTGAGGATATGTACCTGGATGCTAGTAGTCTGCCCTAGTAAAATGATGAAAGGTCTCATCTATTTCTATAGATATTCAATTTGAACAATAGTGATGTAGAGTTAAAGAATGTGCAAGATCTCTGAGAATGCCCATCATCATATTATTTTAATTCAAATGCTACTTCTGACTATGGGAAGGTTCTTTACAATTGAGATAAAAGGATGCTAATCAATGTAGAGTTACATTGTAAGATATAAATAATGAATTTAAAGGGACAACAAATTGAGAAGAAATAGGTTGAAGCTTTTGTAAACTTAAATGTTTTCATAGTAGTCTGTGCCTTTTTAAAAATTCATGCCATTGTATTATAAATGTGATCTCCAGTGTTTCTGATTCCTCTGATACCCTCCTACAATTCCCAAAACAGAATTATCCCTTTCTTGCTGTGTGGTTTAACAGCAATTTCAACAAAAGTGGATGCTATTGTGAGGTGTGTAATGTGTATGATACACCAAGAGAACACAAACCATGGTCTATGTATTAGAAAGAAAACAAACCCTCCATCCTCACTTGCTATTATACCAGCCTTTATTGAGGATCTTTGAAACGTTCATCACAAGTGTCTCATGACATGTGGGAAAAGTTCATTAATCAGGGCCTCTTGAAACATGTCTTTAGTATCTTACTGTCAAAGATTTTTTTTATAATTTATTTGTTTGTTTGTTTGTTTATTCATTCATTCATTTATTATGTATACAGTGCTTGGTCTGAATGGCCAGAAGAGGGCACCAGATCACATTAAAGATGGTTGTGAGCCATCATGTGGGTGCTGGGGATTGAACTCAGAACCTCTGGAAGAGCAGCCAGTGCCCTTAACTGCTGAGCCATCTCTCCAGCCCCAAAAATGCACTTGAATTTCTGGTTCTTTTTTTTAAAAAATTATTTATTTATTTATTTATTTATTTATTTATTTATTTATTTATCATGTCTACAGTGTTCTGTCTACATGCATGCTTGCAGGCCAGAAGAGGGCACCAGATCTCATTACAAATGGTTGTGAGACACCATGTGGTTGCTGGGAATTGAACTCAGGACCTCTGGAAGAGCAGTCGGTGCTCTTAATCACTGAGCCATCTCTCCAGCCTCCTGTCAAAGATTTTAATGGAACTGATTACATTTATGGTTTTTATTCTTTTACAACAACTTTAGGTCAAAACTTTGCGGGCTTTCACACTTTTCCCTTAATGTATTTTAGAGATAATATTTTCTATCAAACTCTAGTTCATGGTCATTGTTTCTATGAAAATAATAATTATACAGAAAAGAATTCCTATTATAAATTGCTGGTGATAGAGTAATGATTAGGAGGACATTCTATCTGGTCATTACATTTTGCTGTATTTCTGCAGCTACAAGCTATACTACAAAGGAATATCATCTCAAGCCAATGGAAGTCTGTCTTTTATTTGTAATGTTCTAATTATCTGAGCATTTACAATGCCAGCTCTCACCTGTGTGTGTTGGGAGTGTACATACATGTGCACATGGAGGACATCAGAATATGTCTGATGTCCTGCTCTGACACCCTCTTTCTTCTCTCAGACAGGGTCTCTCAACCTCACTGTCCTCCTGTCTGCCCCTCCCCCCACCCCTCCCCAGCATTGAGGCTACAGGTGCATGCACACACAGCCACAGCTGGATTGGAACTTAGTTTTCTTTGAGTGCTTTCACCTTCCCCCAGATCCTGCTGAGCCATTTTCCTAGACTTAAAGTGCAATTACTTTCCCTTGTATCACTTCTTTCACCCATAGATATCTGCCTTCATAATTTTTCTCTTCCTGTGGGGGATTAAACTGTGTTCAATATTGGATAGGATGAAGATATGAGGACAATCACATGAAAGGCAGACTTTCCCAAAATATGTCTGCAACTAGTGAGAAGGGAGTTTCTCAGAATGCATAGACTCCCCTGCTTCTAGGCTTCTAAGTGGCCCATTTATGCACATTATTCATTCATATGCAGCAAAACACATAGCTCATAAAATATTTTTCCTAAAACAATAAAAACTTTAAATCATTCTGGACAGTGACTTTTTTTCTTTTTATTCAATCATACTATATTCTATTCCACCCAACCTCCTTCATCTTTTTTTTCTATCTCTTAAGGCTAGCAGAGGAGGAGTGAATTGGGGGTGGTGGGGGAAGTGGGAGGAGTAAATGGGAGGACGGGAGGGGGGGCAACTGAGATTAGGATGCAAAATAAATGAATAAATTTAATTAATAAAGATAAAAATACATATCACCACTCACCAATATGTTCTTTATTATTATGAAAGTATAGTGTGTGTGTGTGTGTGTGTGTGTGTGTGTGTGTGTGTGTGTGGTGTTTGCACACAAATATGTGTGTACGTCTCTGACGTGTAGATGTCAGAGGACATTGGGCACTGTGCTTTATCACTCTCTGCCTTATTTCTTTGAGACAGGGTCCCTCACTTTACTCAGAGCTACACTACAGAAAGTCCCATGATTTTTCCTGCCTTAAGCCCCTACAATTCTGGGGTTACAGGTGCATGTGAGACACACCTGTTGCTGAGATCTGAATTCAAGTGCTCAAACAAGCAGTCTTATCCACTGAACAATTTCTCTAACACTTTCATTGATACCTTCTCATTCTCAGTTTGACAGCCACTGGTTTAGACACATGCTCTCCTCTTGCCTACACTATCACCAATTATTATTGTGCTTTAGGGGAGTGGGTAATATTGCAAGGTATTTTCTACATTGATTTATATATGAATAAAACAAATCACGGCAATGAATAAAAATATTAAACCATCTGCAAGTTGAAAATGGCCTTACAGGTCCCCAAACACAAGAAACCACTGATCTGCTGTCTCCTGGGCAGTCTTAGGGAGAAAAGAAGATTTGTTGTGGGTTCTTACAAAGTTGTCACATAAAGAGACACATTTTAGTTTAATTCTCACTGCTGCACAGCATGGAACTGTCCCTCTTCAATATGTTCTTGGCTGATGAACATGCATGTTCTCAAGCATCAATATCGCCCATTGATGACTAAGCCTCATGTGAGACAGTGCATTTATTAACATGCCCAACTTCAAGTCAACCCAAAGCCACTCAAATAAAACTCTCACATGTATCCTTTCTTAGAATTACCATTCAGTAGCCATCTCTTTCCACTGTGAGCTTTTAGAAAGCTGGCTATACATCTTTAAAGTCACAACATATTTATTACTATATACTACCATCACTTTTTTTTTTTTACTCTCATGGTCCATCCCTGGACTTTATGCCTGCAGAAGACAGTAACCATATCTAACAGACATAGCTACACATCTAAAAGCTGTACATATTAGAAATATTGGTTAATCATCATTAGACTGGAAGTCACCCATTATGTCTATGTATGTTACAGCACCATTACAATTTTTTTTAATCTGATCCAAGATTGACCAGCAATTTCCAGAGTACAACTCTAAGCAGATACTGTGCCTCTAACAAATATATGTCTTATACTATAAAATAATTCATGATAAAAATTATTTTCTTACATAGAAAAGCTAATTAAATGTCATATATATGGCTCTTTAAAAAAATAAGAAAGGAAAAGAAAATGTAATCTACTAAGAGAGTTATCTACCGCTATTAGTTGGTTGTTTCTGTTTGTCAGATTTCAGGCTCTGGGTCACGCACACCCAATCCACTCCCTTCTGAGTACTGTAAATGCGGTACTACACAGGAGTGGCTTTGCTGGAACACACACATAATAGCACTCTCAATAGCGACAGCACTCCACTAGTAATCCAGTGCAGAACGGAGTGCTGAGGCAGAGCCCCATTTCTGGGTTTTAATGACTTGTTTGAAAGTAGCAGCTGCCCTTGCCATTAAAACAAAACAGAATGTGAGAGGCTGCATTTCTCTGCTGGGCTGCTTCATTGGACAGACCTTGCAGGAAGCTTGCTGTGGCTATTTACTTTGCAGAAGTGAAGTAAACACGGGGTCTTGAAAAATACACTGAACTCTCAAGAAATCAATTATGAGAACCATGAATTGAGTTAAAAAGTAACAGACATCCAATTCTCCTTTATTGACTTATTTTCTAAATTGATTATTCCATGAGTGTACTCAATGAAATGCAGTACTGTCCACTACTGATTTTCCCCCACAAACTGCCCCTGGATCTCCCCCAACAGACCCCAATCCATGTCCTCTTTATTTTGGAATGTCCCATTAATGTGCCTGGGTGTAGGGCCATTAACTGGAGTGTGGCCAACTATTCTGTATCTGGTGTTCATAGCTCTCGTGCAATTCTTTACGGTACATGTTCTGAAGTTAGGGTAAAATGTCAATATGCAAACTAATCAGCTGACTACCTTGATATTTCCCTACTGTTTCTTTTTATTTATTTATTTAATTAGTTTTATGTGTATGTGTGTTTTGCCTTCTTTTATGTCTGTCAACCATGTGCTTGCAGTACTTATATAGGCCAATAAGACCAGAAGAGGGCATGAGAGACCGTAAGACTAGAGTTGTAGATGGTTTTGAACTGCCATTTGGGTGCTAGGAATTGAATCCAGGTCCTCTAGAAGAGAAGCCGGTACTCTAACCCACTGAGGCATCTCTCCAGCTCCCATGTTTGCATTTTTTTTTTTTTAATCTCATGTTTTGAGCTATGGGGCTAAGTTAGACTGTCCTTTAATGGTTCTTCAAATTTGAAATTTCACGATGATATGAAAAGAATATAACCTATCACCAGTGTGTAGAAACTGGTTTGCAGAGGTCCAACTTTAGGCCACTGGGTCATATTTATCCTAAGACTCAGATTCGGATTGCAGAATGTCCATTTAAACATTTGAAGTTATTGAGCACAAAGGCAAATTTAGGCTTCCAAACAGGAACTAAGCAATCTTCAACTCAGCAGGCTGGAAGGGACTCTCTGCCTTCACAGACCTAAGCCCTACAGAGAGTGAAGCATGCATGGAAATTAAAGAGCAATTCACCTCAAATGACTGATAAAATGACTGTCTTTATAAAATAAGTTATCTTGGACTGATTTATTCTGTTTTATGCCTGAAATTCTTTGCCTATTTTTTTCAAGCACAAGATATGTTTTGAGAGTAAATCCTAAAATAACACAACTTTATCAGAAATTCAGTTCAGTAAATTGTATTACAAATATCTCAAAGCCTCAGCTGTTTATAATTTGGGTGTATGCGATGTCTTTTATTCTTCAATCTATGTCCTTTGTGCCCTATCCCAGAATAATTAAAAAATACTTTGAAATTGAAAACATGATAAATACTTTATTCAAAAAAAACCTCAAAAATATATAGTCATGGTTTATTATGAGTGTTGAAAAAGTATGTCATGTGAGTATGCCATGTGGTTTTGGACAATGATGAATCAAAAGGATAATATTTAGTGATATCTGACTAGTACATGAACTGCTAATTTCCATTTCCATTAATCAAGTTTCACTGGAGCTCATTTACGCTCATGTGTTACTTAAAAAAAGTAACATAAAACTTCCACAATGATGGGATTGAGTAGCTAGCTACGTCAAGCGCCACACACCCTATGAAAAGTGAAAATATCTATCATCTAGAATGTGGTGAATAAGTCTGTTAACCATTCTACTCAGAAGGAATGGGTCTATTGCTAGAAGCAATCATAATATTGGATCAAAATAGATATGATTTTCCCTCAATATTTCCTTACCTTTAGGCTTGTTAGCCAATATCTCTGGGACACTCAGTTCTCGAGTATAGAAATGATGTGACTAGGATGAGGGTTTTGGTGCAAAGACTAGCAGTACTTATACTGTGAAATAAATTGAATTTGACATTAGTGCATATTTTTTGCTTAGTGTTGCATCAAATTTTGAATTATATCTGAGAAAAGTAATTTATGAGAAAGTAGTGTAATAAATGGCTTTATTCATCACAGCTCTGTATCTCTATGGCAAGAAAAGTAAGTATGAAATAAATAGTGCTTTTCTTCATTTGGTTGTGAACACTGGTACCCGTGTTCAGTTAACTAATTTAATGAATACTTGCAAGTATTATGCCTAAGGCAAAAGGTGGCTATCAATCTGTGGAGGGTAGATACTTTGTGTGGGGTGGGGATATTAATAATACAGCATGCAGCTGTTCTCAGTGGAAAAATTCTCCAACAAGGATTTAGTCTTCACCTTATATCCAGAGTACTATAGAAACTCCACAAATTATGCAGGTAATAACTTTCAAAGACCTCACCAGCATGGGAAATATACATATTCTTATTACTGTTATTAGATAAATGTTTATTTTCTCTATTCTCCTAAAATAGGAATAATTATAAAAATAGGAATAATTTAAGGCCACAGTGTTAAATATCCTGACTCTTTACCTGGCAAAATGAAGTAAATTTTAGAAAGCCAGGTATGGCCACATATATATCACAATGAATGATATCGCTTAGGTAAAATCTGATGTTCACTCAGGAATCCATGCCCTACATTGTTCAATAGACAATGAGTCACATTGCTCATGTAATTACACTGTATCTATTGTCATTGTACTATATGTTTGTACATATTTGAACTTGAATTTCACTTCCATGTGTACATATGTTATTAGACTGGAAAATTCAGCTTTCCTATACATCTGGGAGTCACTACAGTACTGTATGAACCTGCAAAGGGGACAGTAATACAAGTTTATTTGGAGATTAAAAAGCTGGGAGCCTTACTTCAAAAACTTAGAACTAATATAAAAGCACACATAAATGCTGCCATGAGACTTTGAAGCTCCTTGGGTGGCATATGAAATGGCTGTTCATGTTGGGAATATTCTCAGAACAGAATGAGCCCTTGATGTTGCCAGTGTAGAACAAGGAAGTGCCATGCCTGGAATCTATGTGCTCTTTGAGTGATGCATTAGTTTTATTAGTGCTCTCATGCCTATGGGTGATCTAATCAATGTCACAAAGGTAACAGGTGATCCAAAAACTGCCTGGATGCCTTAATCTTCAACATTAGCCACCTTCAACATTCCTTCTTGTATTTGAAATTGGCAGAGTTCACATCCCTACTATAAATGATATATAGATATCAACAATAATTTATAATGGCAGATTAAACAACCAAGCCCTTAAGTCATCATACTGTGAACCTGTCCAGATAAAAAACTGGAACAGAGTCAAAAAGCCTCAGAGAATGTAATTTCATGAGTCAGCACAGTGTGACAAACCCCCCAAAAGCAAACCATCACTTCTTTCTATTGACTATCTTCTATGACAAGATGTTGGGGGTTTCTGTGATCATACAATAGGGTCAAGTAGAAGAACTGAATCAGCCAGGCAGTGGTGGCACATGCCTTTAATCCCAGCACTCAGGAGGCAGAGCCAGGAGGATCCCTGTGAGTTTGAGGCCAGCCTGGTCTACAGAGTGAGTTCCAGGACAGGCGCAAAGCTACACAGAGAAATCCTATCTCAAATCCCCCTTTCCCAAAAAAAGAACTGAATCGCTGTATACCCTGCCATAAAAACATGTAACAAAGACACTCAGTGTGACCAGGAACCCAGACCAGCTTGAGTACATAGGGATTTCTCTCAATTTTATAAAAAAATCAAGTCACTAACATTACCTTCAGTTAAAACACACATTTTTTTTCTTTTTAATCAACAGCTAGCATTATTAGTTTTGTTTCCAGGATCTTGATAAAAAACAATTAAGCCCAGATGGTATAAAGAGAAAATAAACCCAAATACAGAGAAAAGAGCTTAATTCTTTAGTTGTCAGAAAAAATTTTGAAAAAGATAGTAAGTTTAATGGCCAGCTATAAGAATAGGATTTCCTTCTTTTTAAGCAAGGATTATCAACAATGCTATATGTCCAGAAAAACACTATTTGCATTCAGTTTTTAAAATACTAACAGAACACTCAACACAGATTTATCAAAGTTTTAATCTCATTTATCTAACATAAGAAATCTCAGAAAATAGAAAACCCCATGGAGGTTAAACAACAAAATATTGAACATTGAATGATTCACTGAAGAAAATATAGGAGAAAATAAATACAGAGTATTAAATGAAAATGAAAACCATAGCATACCAAACCATCTGGGTTACTGTGAATCTTATATTTTTAAAGTATTTGGTCTTCAAATCTTTGAGTAATGGGTGGAATGTATCAGCAAGAATTACTTGAGCAATACATAGCACATTCTCACTGTTCTTCTGAAGAAGTCCATTCTTCAAGAAGGAAAGTCAAGGGAAGTGTGCAAGTAGCCATGAGGACAGCTTATTAATGTGAACGTCATTTCACTATCAAATTAATTCCATCCTTCAGCTAGGTCCAAACTTTAGAGATGAAGATGTGACAGTTTTACCCACCAAGTTCACATTCAAGAACCAAGCAACGGCCGGGCATTGGTGGCGCACGCCTTTAATCCCAGCACTCGGGAGGCAGAGGCAAGCAGATCTCTGTGAGTTTGAGGCCAGCCTGGGCTACCAAGTGAGTTCCAGGAGAGGCGCAAAGCTACACAGAGAAACCCAAACACAAAAAACAAAAAAAAAAAAAAAAAAAAAAAGGCGGTGGTGGCACACGCCTTTAATCCCAGCACTCAGGAGGCAGAGGCAGGCGGATCTCTGTGAGTTCGAGGCCAGCCTGGTCTCCCAAGCGAGTTCCAGGAAAGGCGCAAAGCTACACAGAGAAACTCTGTCTCGAAAAACCAAAAAAAAAAAAAAAAAAAAAAAGAACCAAGCAACAGGATTATCAAAATATCTTGTAATGTTTTGAGTAAGTGTGCAATTTTTTATTTGTATCGCAGCTATCTTGTGGTGTATACAGGTGTATACAGACTACAGGCCATGGTTGGACACGTCTTTTAAGCCACACCAAAGAAAGCCATAGCCAGTTGCCTACTGAACTTTGAGTTTTCTGATTTAAGAACTGCTCCGTCTGCAAGGGACAACCTCCCTTCTATAGCCTAAGCTATCACAGAAGTTCTGCTTCTGTTCTTCAGGTAAGGTCGTTCACCTGGAAGCAATCAGAAATGAGCATGCTCAAATATATTTCCAAAAGTCTACTTCCTGATATTTTGATGTGTATACTCATATACACTGAGGTCTACACACACACACACACACACACACACACACACACACACACACAGAGAGAGAGAGAGAGAGAGAGAGAGAGAGAGAGAGAGAGAGAGAAATAGAGAGCGAGCTTCCTCTCTTACTTCTATGTAAGTCACCTCTTTCTCTACCCAGCATCAAGTAATAGTCATGCAATACTTTGCTGCGAAAGTACCTGGAGCACACAATATTCATAAAAACCTTTGTGTAACTTAAAGGTCAAGAATGGAAGTTCAGACAATCTAGAGAAAGTCCCCCCTGTGCTAATAACTAGCTGTGTGACTTAGATCAAGCACCTAAACATGTACACCCCATTTCAACACAGGCAGCTCCAGAATCACACACACACACACACACACACACACACAAACACACACACACACACACACACACACACTCATTTAAGTCATTTAAGTGTTACTCAATGTTATTAAAGTATTATGAGCATTAATGTATTTCATATCTTCTTCACCAAGAATTATTCCTTAAGGGGCTATTGAGATGGGTCAGAGGATACAGAACCTTCCCTACAACAGAGAAAACCAAGACTAGAGTTTGGAACCCCAAGGTCCATGTAAAAATTAGGTGAACATGGTGGCCACCTGTAACCCAGTGTTAAGAAAGCAGAGACAAGGGATCCCGGGGCAAACTAGCTAGCTAAGACTAACCAAATCTCTGAGACTGAGGTTAAACTGAGAGGCCCTGCAACACCTGCAACACATACTCAAGAATATGTGCACAAATGAACACATATGAACATACAAACACACACAACAAACATACACGTGCAAGGTTATATTATTTGAAGTTATGCATTCCTATTGTATAGTGCTTCCAAATCACAAGCTCCAGTACATTATCTCACTCTGTCTCTCTACTTGCAATGAGAAGATCTCGTCTTCGGCCATCCTCCTGCTGTCTTGAGGAACTTCTCAAGTCTTTGCTCAGACCTTCTTCCCCTCTCCATCAGAGCATGGTTTCTGGTCTTCCTCCTTTTATTTAACTTTCCAAATCTCACTTTAATTTGTGTCATGGATTGTAGTCACTATATAAAGACCTCCCCACCTCGATCCCCTGCCCTGGCACAGTAGATGCTGATATTGATGCAGAGTCCCAATCTTCTGATGTAGACAGACCCTAGCTCCTGTCATTCAGATATGCTTCAACCACTTCAACACTACGAATGTCTTAAACAATTCCAAGTCCCTGTCTCCTTCTGTGTCATTTTTTTTCTGTTAATCGCTTCATTATTTTCCCACTCAATTTCAAACCTCAAAAACTCCCTTCAACAGTCCTCTCCCTCACTTAGAGTAGCCATGCAATTGCTTGTCACATTTGTTCAGTTTTGACTTTCTCATTTTTCTCCTGTTCAGTATTATCTTTCTATACCAACTAACTGCCATTGGTTGGGCACCGTTGTACAGCTATTTCCTGAGAAATGAAACAATTCGTCCTTGAGGAGGAGGGGTGCACTGAAAACTCAGGAAGCTATCAAACTTATAAGGCTCTGGAGCCAAGAAAGTGACATATTCAGAAGGTCCCATTTCAAGGTTATGTATGCCAAAAACACGCGCTAAGGAGGAGAGACTACCAGTGGAGCTGATTGCAAATAAAGATCTGGATTTCATAGCTCCTTACCAATGCTGGGGTAGACTTTTCAGTGATAAAGGTGCTTTTGAGTTATCCATATTCCTGTAAGTAAATTTAAAAACTCAGAGGTTCACCAAGGTAAACTTGGATGGGACTGTTTTTTGATCTGTCATCACTGCCCTAGGTGGGATCAGTAGGATTTTTTTATACCTCCCCAGGAAGAGTTATGCACCAAGCATATAATTGACCGCTCAGGTGATGTATAACAGTACCCTCCAAGCATCACTTCTGTCTTTTATCCTTCTGCTCTAGCCTATTAACTCCCCATTGGAACAAAATCTTTAGAGCTAAACTAAAATGGTAACACACACCAATATTTAGGCCTGATATCTTTCTTTTAATCCACACTACTTACTGTAGTTTTATTCATGATATAAGACAATATCAATTTTTCTAATTAAAAAAGAAAACAACTTAGTTATACATCCATATAACTTCAAATGTATAATTTATTATTTAAACATGTAATCTGTGTAAAAACTTTTAATAATGCATGTTTTGTCCTTTTTAAACATATATCCTTGAAATTTAGGATGCATTTTACTTTTATGGTAAATATCAATTTGGTGTGATGATATTCCAAGTTCTCTGTGGCCACAGGTGGCCAGTAGCTGCCACAATAGTAAAAGGAGACCTTCAAAGATACTTCCTGAGCATTCATGTATAGACACACACACACACAGACACACACACACACACACACACACACACACACGAAATAAATAAATAAATAAATAAATAAATAAATAAATAAATAAATAAATAATAAAAAAAGATACTTCCTGGATTTGAAAGCTAAGCTCCACTTAATAATGGTGATAACCTTAGACAAAGTAATAACACATCTGTACCTCAGTTGCTGCCTATGAGGTAACAAGAAAATTATCAATCTCATAGGATTGTAGTTTGATGTAAATTAACATATTCATGGGTAGAGCTGGAAGACCTCAGTGTTAACTGAAATAATCCAGGCACATAAAAACAAATAACACATGATCTCACGTGTCTATTGAATCTCAAATAGCCTTGCAGAAGCAGAGAGTAGAACAGCCATTGCCAGGGACAGGGGAATGCAGGAAGAGGTAGATATTGAAGAGTGAAAGAGCCTCGGATAGGCAGGAGGATGCTTCTGGAGCTCTTTTGTCTAGCGTGTTGAGTACAGCAGTGTAGCTAGAGTTTTCCTGCCTGGCCCACAGTCAGGATAAATCTCTCTCACCTGCCAGTCCCACAGCCGCTCAGACCCAACCAAGTAAACACAGAGACTTATATTGCTTACAAACTGTATGGCCGTGGCAGGCTTGCTTCTTGCTAACTGTCCTTATATCTTAAATTAATCCATTTCTATAAATCTATACCTTGCCACATGGCTCGTGGCTTACCAGCATCTTTACATGCTGCTTGTCCTGGCGGTGGCCGGCAGAGCCTCCCTCTGCCTTCCTGTTCTTTTTATTCTCTCTGTTAGTCCCGCCTATACTTCCTGCCTAGCCACTGGCCAATCAGTGTTTTATTAGCAACACATTTGCCATACAGAACATCCCACAGCACAGCAGTCTATCAAAAACTTCACAAGACAGTCCTCAAAACATATGAGGTGATAGATACATTAATAAGCTTTAAAATCATTTCATACTATATATGTATATTTATCACATATATTTGTGCATGTAGAGTGGGGCATAGAGCTCAATAGTAGAAGACTTGACTTGCATATGAAGGACCCTGAGTTCAAGTGCTAACACCACATGTTTGTACCACACATACACAAAATTATTTCATACAATAAATATATGCAATTTTATTTGTCATTACAAATATTATTTTTATATTGAAACTCAGTAATGAGCCAATCAAAATCAACTGTTTGAGCCAGGATTGCCACACAGTAATGCTTAAATATACATTAGTTATTGTCTTTACTTTGTTATTCTATGCTGCCCTTGTATAAATTAGAAGGCAAGCCTGTGTTACACTTTTCTCTAAACTTATCTTTTCAGCATATTGTCTTTATTTTTAATTTTTGAGACAGGATTTCGCTGTGTAGCTTTGGAGCCTTTCCTGAAACTCACTCTGTAGCCCAGGCTGGCCTCGAACTCACAGAAATCCGCCTGCCTCTGCCTCCTACATGCTGGGATTAAAGGTGTGCGCCACCACTGCCTGGCTTAGTCATATTGTCCTAAATGATGTCTAGCTTTAGTATAATGTTAATGCTTTATGCTGTGGACTATTTATCTTATAAATATGCTTGTGTTTTCTTATTTGACATATAGGATTCTATACTAAAATACTAGGATTTAAACGCAGGATCTTGCACATAAATTCTATGAAAGAACTCTAAAGCCACATCTTTAGGCTAATTCTTTTTTTTCTTTCATTTTTCTTTATTAAGAAATTTTCTACTCACTCCACAAACTATCCACAGATCCCCCTCCTCCCTCCTCCCACCCCCAGCCCTCTTTCCCAAGCCACCCTGCATCCCTACATCCCCCAAATCGAGGTCTCCCATGGGAATCCAATTGATGAGAGAGAGGAGAGATACTGCAGGCCAGGGACGTCGAGATCATGATGGGAGGACGTGCAGAGATGACCGGCCACACTAGTAGAAGCCTATGAACTGTGGACTGGTGGCTGTAGAGCCCCCATGGGACTGGACTAGGCCCTCTGGATACGGAAGACAGTTGTTTAGGCTAATTCTTAGACTCCAAATTCAAACTTGAGTCCTTTAAGTATGTGAATTTTATGAAGTTTTTTAACGTGTGAAAATTCCCAGTTCCTCATTTGTAAGACAGGGTTAAAAATAATGAAAGGGCCAGAGACTCAACTAAAGAATTAATGATACAACTCAGAGAAATTCCTTAGCATGATGCTTCAGGAATAGTAAGGGCTCAAAAAATAATCAGAGTAATTTGGGGGTGCCCAACTCAAATGGTGTCTTCTCCATTGTTGTTTTCTGAATCTTCATTTCTCCAAGTAAACAAGTGAGACAACTTCCACTACTCCAAATGTATTTTTGTTAAATTGGACTCTTATAATAGCATTCCTTCTATTGTTTACCTGAGCTTCCTTTCCTTCCTACACTGACCGCAGCCTGATTCATCTTGGACTCCTCCACTTCAGTTATCACAATAACTTCTACAAATCTGGTACTGGCTATGCAGCCCACTTAATGGCTCTTCAGAATGATATCCTGTTTTGCAGCATGTGGGATGCACAGGAGAGAAAAAGGAACATAAAGCAGAAATATGAGGGGCAAGGTTGGGGCAACACTACAAGATGAGACAAAGGACAAAGGACCTGAGCTCCCCACTGAAAGGACAGAGAGGAGCGAGGAAAGAAGAGAAGGACAAGGACACAGAGTGTCTGGCATCAATTCTGCCTTCTCTTTGTCTGGGGACACACTCTACACATACAATTTATTTTTTCAGATCAACAGTGGCTCATGTGAATGCAGGCACGTGTGTGTCTGTATGTGACTGGGTGTGTATATGCATTCGCCTCATAGTCATGAGTTAATACTTAACTGCTGCACTCTTAATGGGAGGCCCCGTCCATTTAGCTCTTCTGATAGGATTCAATTCATGGAAAAGCATAATATACATGGGCACATGTTAAAACGCTTTTATGTGACCAGTACTTTAAGACAGCTTAACACTTAGGTAATAGAAATTAAATCAGATTGAATGAGCACTTTATTTGGAAAAGTTAGTGGACTAATTATGGGATATTTTTGTGATAATAGCTATTTTAAGAGCTAAACAGAAATGTGGGGTTTATTTAAATTATATGTTTGCTGAACTCTAATTATACATCAAAACATGTTTTTAAAGTTTACTTAATCTTTTCTTAGTCAACATCAAACACAGGAAGCTCCAACATGTACAGTTAATGACTAATGTTATGGGAACACAATGTACCAACCATGCTTACATCTTTTACTGGTGCTCATATGCTTATTTGGCTGGCCTGTGAAGATTTAAATTAGTGAAAAACAATTCTAGAGGTCAGCAGCTGCAGTCATGAGGATGACCTGAAATAAATATATCTGTAAACACATGGAGGCTGTCAGGATGTATAGGCAGAGATCAGTGATCTCTCCATTTTACCAGTCTCAGTGCTATCAAGCTATGCTGTGGGATGTTCTGTATGGCAAATGTGTTGCTAATAAAACACTGATTGGCCTGTGGCTAGGCAGGAAGTGTAGGCGGGGCTAACAGAGAGAATAAAAAGAACAGGAAGGCAGAGGCAGACTCGGCCAGCCACTGCCAGGACAAGCAGCATGTAAAAATGCCGGTAAGCCACGAGCCATGTGGCAAGGTATAGATTTATGGAAATGGATTAATTTAAGCTATAAGGACAGTTAGCAAGAAGCCTGCCACGGTCATACAGTTTGTAAGCAATATAAGCCTCTGTGTTTACTTGGTTGGGTCTGAGCGGCTGTGGGACTGGCAGGTGAAAGAGATTTATCCTGACCTTGGGCCAGGCAGGAAAACCCTAGCTACAAAGCTACATTACACTATTCACACACAGGACAGAAGACATGAGAGCCATCTCTGCTTAAAACAACAGCTTTCTTGAGTATAACACCTAATACCCCCCCCCAAAAAAATGGATAGTTCTAAAAATATGTTGAGGTTAACTGTAGCCCAGTAAACATCCTTAATCATTTTCTAGGTGATGACAAGTGTGGTGCTACCAAAACCAAGTGAAAAATAATACCATACAGTTATTTGAGGGAGAACTTGAAAAGTTAATTTTACTCTCATATCATTATGAAATTACAGTGTGGATAGAAAACTAACAAAGCAAGTTAATTGCATTATAGTAACATTGAACACAATGGACACTATGCTGGAGGCACATAAAGCAGTGTTTCAGTAGATGTGAATACTGTCTGAAGAAACACAACCACCAGCATAAGAAAAATAGAGATGAGTTCCCAACATAGCTATAGCTGTGAATTTAGTCTGCGCATGTTTCCCATGCATAAATACACAATGCTGAAGGAAGCCTGAGTTCAACTATGGTGTCTGTGAACTTCACATTCAATTATAAAGTGTATAATTTTTATTAAAATTATTTAGAAAATGCCATCTACACTTCTTCCAAAGGTACTGTCTAACCTCAATAACAATGGGTTGACAATAGCTTTAGGTATACATACAAGCAGACATACCGAGGCTTCCACTGCTTTCCTTACACCTGAAATGGGCGAATAGAAAGTTCAAGGGTCAAAGTTTGAAAAATTCACTTCTGGGTTTAGGGATATTTATTGTCTATCATGTTGTTCTGTCACAGTCTCCTCTGAGATTAAAACACTCCATCCTGCAGGGGAGCTCCTTAAGCAGGTAGACAAACAACTGAAAAATAGCATCAATAACTCACTGAAACTGATCAGACTCACTAGGCCCCTCCCTGCCAGAGTAAACTGTAAAAGCTGAAAGTTACACACTCTCAGAGGGAAAACAAGCTGAGCTTCACAGAAGACTATCAGAGGAGAAAAGCTGCGAAGACTCTGAGAGACTTCCACCAACTGAGGCACCTGGAAAGGGTACTTGCCAACCTGTTGAGCTGCCTTCAGGCTGTGTGGTGGTATCCAGGTTTCCCAGCTTTTGGGAGCTACCACACATGCTGGGGTGAGCATTCATGTTTCGGGCACTTTTGCTCATCTAAATAACCCTTCACCCATATTCCTGTAGTGAACTCAATCCTACATTCCTTTAAGTAACCATAAGAAAACTCATTGGTTCACCAAGTTGGACTTTGGTGGTATCTGTAATTTGGTCTGTCATGGGTTCCCTATCTGGGGTGACTAAACAAGTATGTTTTATCTTCCCAGGAAAAGTTTGTCACACAATAAATGTTTAATCTTGTTGGAAACTGGACTGAAAAATCCCCTAGGAATATACCACACTCTGGGCATACCTGTGAAGGCTTCTCCAGTCATCATGATATGATGTCCTGGACCTTGTGTATGGATTAATTCATTGGCAGATGCATAACATGATACCATCATTGGAAGGAAATGATACCTATTTGGAGGAAGTAGGTCACTGAGTCATGTTCTACCTTTGATCCATTCCTCCATTTCCTTCCTCCACTTCCCATCCATCAGAAGGGATCAAAGCACTCCTGTCAAATGCTCTCTCACCCATGAGCTCTGCCTCAACACAGGCCCACAAACATGTAGACAGGCTATCACAGACCAAACCACTGAAACCATGAACTGAAAAAAAAAAAAAGTGCTATTCTTTAAATTCATTCTCAGTGAAAGAAAGTCACCAATAGAACCTTTTTTATTTATTTATTTATTTATTTATTTATGTATTTATTTATTTATTTATTTATTTTACAATACCATTCAGTTCTACATATCAGCCAAGGATTCCCTTGTTCTCCCCCCTCCCGCCCCCCTTCCCCTTCCCCTCGGCCCACCCCCATTCCCACCTCCTCCAGGGCAAAGCCTCCCCCAAGGACTGAGATCAACCTGGTAGACTCAGCCCAGGCAGGGCCAGTCCCCTCCTCCAAGGCTGAGCCAAGCAACCCTGCATAAGCCCCAGGTTTCAAACAGCTAACTCATGCAATGAGCACAGGACCCAGTCCCACTGCCTGGGTTGGATAAAGCACAGGGACAAATAGCCAAATGAATGGAAACACATGATCTGTGAACCCATGGCTGAGGGGCCCCCAACTGGATCAGGCCCTCTGAATGGGTGAGACAGTTGATTGGCTTGAACTTTTATGTATTTTAAGCCAGCAGGGGGACCAGGTCAGCAAGATGTCAACAAGCAGCCAGTTTGCCCTTGACCTGTCTTACCACATCCCCCAAATGAAGATTTTCCTGAACTTAACTTGATAAATGACTGTAGAACAGCCACCAGAACAACTTAGATTTGATGATTATTCACTAAGATCCATTGTGAAATATGACGTGTTCCACATAGTTTAAGCAAAGAGTGGTCCCTGAGCCAAGAAAACCTTGCTGGGAAAATGTCATTAGTTAACTAGACTAGGCCAGTCATTGGGAGAAATGGAGCAGGTCCATCTCAAGGGCTTTTTCTGGAGTCAGTCTTAGAATCTGCCTGGCTTCATCATAATTGCCAACTAGAGTATGCATTGGAAATCCTACTATAAAATATACTAAAAGAAATCCAACAGTCTACTCTTGTAAAACCAATCCATTTCAGGATGTGTGGCTACTCATTTTGACACGTAATTCCCAGATATTACCAAAGCTGTAGTAAATTATGATAAATCACTTATTCACTATCATTCTATGAGAAGTTGGTAAAATAAAAATGCTTCATAATTTTATAGGAAATTGCAATTTTCTAAATGATGTTTTTAAATAGATCTCACAAATATTTTTCACTAGCAATGGGTATTTCACCAAAGTATTTCCCTCTAGAAAACTGACACATATAGAATGCTATCTGACAAGTTTGGACTTCCCACAGAGAATGATTAAAGACTTAACCATGTTTACCCCACAAGGACATGAAAACCTGGACTCATTTAATAAAATACGCAGCACCTGTTGATGAAACAAACCTGGTGGACATCTACTACTTTTTACGTGACATCACAACATCTCTAGTATCTGGCATTGGGAAGATGGCCTAGGAGCTAATTAGTGCTTGCTGCTGCAGTTTCAGAAAACCTGAGTTCGGTTCCTGGCACCCATGTCAGGTGACTGATAAATGACAATAACTCCAGCTGCAGAGGTTCTGACACCCGTTTTTCTGACCTCCTGAGGTACCTTCACACAGCTGCACAGCACCCACAAAATATATACAGACATATAATAAACAAAGAGAAAATTAAAAGTCTCCATTATCTTAGTTCATCTTGTTTCTCTCTGGTCATATACATAACCTGGCATACTGGCCAGGCTCCTATTCCATACAGATATGGAGCTGTGCCATATCACCACAATATAATGCGAGAGGCACATACGTTTCCAATTTTCTAATAAACACTTGACCATTACAATATAAAGGTCCAATTAACATTAACAATATTTTAAATTTGATATAGATAAATAATGCTATTTTCTCCTATCATCAGTAAGAAAACTGAGCTAAAAAATGATGAACTATCTCTGAAATTTTGTTTACTGGGACAGAAAAGCTCAGGTTACTCACATTCCATGTGTTCTTATTCACCAGTGACTAATGGTTCCCATACCAGACAGCAAATACCCGAGTCTCGAACAAGTAATTTCTGTTTTATTTTATGTACATGAGTGTTTTCCTGCATGTATGTATGTGCCTAGTGCCTGCAGGGCCAGAACTGGTCATCAGATCCCCTGAAACTGGAGTTACAGATGATTATGAGCCACCAGTTGGTGATGGGACCTGAACACAGGTCCTCTGCAAGAGTAGCAAGTACGCTTAACAACTGGGCCACCTTTCCAGCCATTACAACTAAACGATTAATGTTTAGGTATTGAAGAAGTAGAAAAATGCTTTCCTTGAGTTCTTATTGATTCCTAGCCAATGGCTTTTATTCCACAAAGAAATGATTCAGAAAGTGAACTCATCCTTTGACTTCAGAAATAAATAGAAGTCTTGTAGTAACCACACTGACTGGAAAAGTCATTTAGACTCAAGCCTACAGACTATTTCAGTTCCCTCAACATTTAAAGTAGTGACATTCCCACCATCTGGACTCACTTAACTTGCTTCTACTCCTTAATATCAATTGTATTAATTTTTTTGTGACGTTGCTCTCGTTCTACCCGTAATGATGTGCTTGCTTTTTCTGGATTCCTGTCAGAATTCTAACAATACAAATGTTCTGTTTTCTTGCTCTGCTCTACCTAAACCTGTCTCAGCTTTTGTGATGGTTAGTGTTGAGTGTCAACTTGTCAAAACAAAAGAGAAAAGGAGGAAAGAAAAGAACAAAAAAATAATGGAGAGCAAACAACTTACTTGGAAAAGATAGAAAACTATACAGCACTAGTTGAACATACTGTGTATCTTCTGCTAAACATGGATAAAGGCATTCAGTTGCTTTTATTCGCATAAAAAATGGCTGGTATCATCCTCAATCATAAATTTATTTCAAAATATGCAAAACACCCAAATATTTATTAGTAGATTATCATAGTCAGAAGCCAATCTTATCAATTTTACTAATACAAAAAGAATGCTGATATTAAATACATAAATAATATCCTGCATTTAATATTTTTTAGAACACAAAAAATAGCCAAATCATTTCCAATAATATAATTATGAAGATTATCAATTCTCTAAAGCAGTGTTACACAGAATATGTTGGACAAAAAAAAATCAGTTCTCCCTTGAATATTCTACAGCTTTTAAATACCATTTCTATAAATTCAAATGGATATTTAATTTTCTTAAAGGTATTTTCACATTTTAGTATAATGTAAACTGCTTTTTTCTATAAACTATCATGTGTAAAACATGAAGACTTCAGAGCCCCCAACTGGATCAGGCCCTCTGGATAAGTGAGACAGTTGATTATCTTGATCTGTTTGGGAGGCATCCAGGCAGTGGGACCGGGACCTGTCCTCAGTGCATGAGCTGGCTGTTTGGAACCTGGGGCTTATGCAGGGACACTTTGCTCAGCCTGGGAGTAGGGGACTGGACCTGCCTGGACTGAATCTACCAGGTTGAACTCAATCCCCAGGGGAGTCTTTGCCCTGGAGGAGATGGGAATGGGAGGTAGGCTGGGGGGAAGGTGGGGGGGGGAGAACAAGGGAATCCGTGGCTGATATGTAAAATTTAATTAAATTATAAAATAAAATAAAATAAAAACATGAAGACTTCAAAATTTGGACACATGTGTATTGCAGTTTTTTATGTGGAATAGAATAACATTTTTATATAGAATAGAATAAGATTTTAAACATTTTAAAAGTGGTCCCATTTTCCTTAACCATACAACTGTAGCTTAAGTTTTCCTGCCTGGCCCACAGTCAGGATAAATCTCTTTCACCTGCCAGTCCCACAGCTGCTCAGACCCAACCAAGTAAACACAGAGACTTATATTGCTTACAAACTGTATGGCTGTGCCAGGCTTCTGGCTAACTGTCCTTATATCTTAAATTAATCCATTTCTATAAATCTATACCTTGCCACGTGGCTCGTGGCTTACTGACATCTTTACAAGCTGCTTGTCCTGGTGGCTGGCAGGCAGTGACTCCTTCTGCCTTCCTGTTCTTTCTTTTGTCTGTTAGTCCCACCTATACTTCCTGCCTAGCCACTGGCCAATCAGTGTTTTATTAGCAACACATTTGCCATACAGAACATCCCACAGCATACAACACTTTCATTTTCTCAGTATGTTTTTCTTTCTTTTTTTTTGCCACTTGTGAAATTTCAAGGTGACTTCTACAAAAGTTTCCATCCTGAGGGATAACCTGTTGATATGGGCTAGCTGTCATTTTGCTCAGTCTACAAAAACAAGAAAATCCAAAACTTGGTGAAATAACTAGACAGAATTATTTTTTAGTTTGTATGTCCTTATTGATCTTTCTCCAAACTCTATTTCATGAATCTAAAATTTGAAAATAATTACCACCTTTATCTTCAGTTCTAGAAACTGTTCTAGAAATGTAATTAAGTATTTTAGGAAAACATAAAAAGTGCGTGGGGGGGGCATTCATTCACAAAGTTTAAACCTCTAATTCAAGGTTGCTTGTGAATTTTTACACTTTATCATTTAAATATATGAAAAACATTTGACTTTTGGTACAAGTGCCCAGACATCTACTCTAATATATCTATGCATGTAAATTCTATGTGTTTTACTGACCATTCAAATCTGCCTCATTCATTAGAAAAGAAAACATGCTACACCTGGTTAAGCTTTAGGTTTCATAAAGAAAAGCGACTCCTAGGTTCCAGAAGATGGATGCTGATATGTTTTCATGGTAAGAAGTGATTTTTTTCTTTAATGATAATATACTTTCAAATGGGTCAGAGAAAGTAAATGAACAATGAGTACAGGAAACAATGCCTACACACACGCAAACAGACAAAACACACATGGCCAAACGGTACAACAACCAAATCAAATGGATGACATGCTCCTATTTACCATATTAATATATATAGTATCCCTTAGATGTTTTATAACATAAAAGAAAGAAAAAACAAAAACATAGCTCCATATTTCATATTCTATATTATACTTCATTTAAAAATTTATTTTCTTACCAACTCCCCCAAAAATGGCATCAAAGTGAACAAAATGGAAGTGTATCAAATGAATTAAAATACTTTCATAGAGTATAAATAGGGAACATTTTTCTTTTGTCTACCTTTGTAAAAAAAAAAATGCCAAAACTGCAACATAATGTTTCAAGAAAAATTCTAAAGACTTGATAGGAAAATGTTATAATATATAAAAAAGTGTATTTCCTCTCACATTGACTCTACCTCTAGACACAGAACTACAGCCAACTCTAGAATGCTGAGAGAGGAGAATTAGTTCTTGTCTAAAATAAGCCGCCTAATTAGTTATCCAATACCAAGTTGTCAGTCCTCAAATCAGATACATTATAAAAAAAAAAAAA
>CABHPQ010175062.1:0-45859 GCA_902168405.1 Peromyscus aztecus | reverse complement strand
GTCCCGAGGGAAGAGGAAGTTCCCGGACCCGGCTCGCCCGGCGGCGCAGGGTGCAGCCAGACTCTCCTGGGCCTGGCTGCGCGCGGTCGGTTCCGGGTCCGGTGACTCGCGTGACTAGCGTCGCCGGGTGCGCGGAGGAAGGATCTGCCCTGACAGCCTGGGGGAAAGGTTCCGCGGCTGCAGTGCCCATGGCGGGCGAGGGGTTCGGGCACCCGGGGACGACGGCCGCCACCACGGCGCCCGAGACCCGCGAGCACCTCTTTAAGGTGCTGGTCATCGGCGAGCTCGGGGTGGGCAAGACCAGCATCATCAAGCGCTATGTGCACCAGCTCTTCTCCCAGCACTACCGGGCCACCATCGGCGTGGACTTCGCCCTCAAGGTCCTCAACTGGGACAGCAGGACGCTCGTGCGCCTGCAGCTGTGGGACATCGCGGGTAAGCGGGCAGCGTCCCTGTGCCAGCCAGCAGACTCTCGCTCCTCTCTGCCTCCTGGTCCCTCTCTTTTCTTTTCTCTGCCTCGGCTCCTTGCGGCGCGCTTTTAGAAGTGGACATATGGAAGGGGAAGATATGTGGCACCTGGAAGGGCTGGAAGGGTCCTGGAAAGTCGGCTTGGGGAGGCCTGTCCCCTCTCCTACTGAAGCTCCACTCCTGGTTAGTACAGCGGTTCTCAACCTGGAGGTCAAAAGACCCATGTGGGTCGTCCAAGATCATCGGAAAACACAGATATTTATTTACATTACGATTCATAACCGTAGAAAAATTAACAGCTATGAAGTGGCAACGAGAATAATTGTGTGGTTGGGGGTCACCACAGCATGGGGAAGTGCATTAAAGGGTCGCAGCAGTGGGAAGGTTGAGGACCACTGTGTTTGTGGTACAACAAAAATCAACAAAAACCTCATTACTTTCGACCACGTTCCCTCTCCTCTGTCTTGGGTCTGTGCCCCGCTGATGTAAGGGTTTTCTCTCTCCGTGAGCCAAGAAATTTTACCTCTGAGTAATGACAGACAGGCTTATAATTTACTAAGAAGGGTTGGCGTTATGGGTGGAAAAAACAAAACAAAACAAAACCCAGGAGCCCAGCCAAGCCTTTGTGAGGGGAAACTCCATTCCTGAAATTCCTCAAACTTGGGAGGCTTGGTGACCCTGGAGAAGGGCTGGGAAAGTTCTGAAACTTTCCCCCTGCCTGCCCCTCCCTAAACCAATAATCTTGCCTTCCCTTGGGCACTTCCCCATCCCACAAACACGGGATTGCTTCCTTTTGCTTTCAATTGTTGCATTGTCTTCGTGAGACCCCTTGCTACCCTTACCTGTGTTCTCGCTGGTGTGGGAGGAGCCATATGGGCGTTTAATGATAATTAAAGTTAGCAAAGTTTACCCTGTTCAGTCATTGCAAGTTCCGAAGCTCTGTCTGCCAGGAAGCATTTGAATAGGAACTTGTTTGAGACTGGAGAACACCTTGCCGTCATCCTTACCACGAAGTACACACTCTGAAGTCCCTGGAGGGTGTGGCTACACAGCTGGTCGGGTGGAGGGGCACATAGCTTCTTCCTGCCAGGTAGTAAGTGCTCTGTTCTTTCATAGCCACCCCAGATGAAAAAGTATTCAAGAATTATAAACTTTACACTCATTTGCTCAAGAGCAAAGGTCAAACTTAGATGAGAAGATACGTTTATGCATATGGACCAATCTCTCAGAAAGTTATTTGGCCTTGGGCTTCACTTTTTTTTTTTTTTTAACAAAAACAGAAACAGCTGAAAGTCCATTTCAAATGTCATCCATCCTCTTATGCCAGAGGCTTCATGTGAATCACTTTTTGCTACTGCCCAGAACACCAACGAACATTCTATTGCTTCTTGACAACTTCTCACCTCCTGAAGGTTGCCTTATCCTGTGATGGTGACCAATAGGGATATCCAGTGCAGCTTTCACAGAAGTGGTTTGAAACTCCTATTAGAATGGCAATTCCATTTCTTTTACTATATGTAAATTAGTGTTGATACTAAGTATTAGATGATGTTTGGAGACTTGAGGAAACAAAAGCAGGAGTTCTGGATTCCTTTAATCCCAGCACTTGGGAGGCAGAGGCAGGCAGATCTGTGAGTTCAAGGCCAGACTGATCTACAGAGTGAGTTCTAGGACAGCCAGGGCTACACAGAGAAATCCTGTATGGGGGCAGGGGAGGGGGAGAGAAGAAGAAGGAGGAGGAGGAGGAGGAGGAGAAGAAGAGGAAGAGGAGGAGGAGGAGGAAGAAGAGGAGGAGGAGGAGGAAGAAGAAGAAGAAGAGGAAGAGGAAGAGGAAGAGGAAGAAGAAGAAGAAGAAGAAGAAGAAGAAGAAGAAGAAGAAGAAGATTTTCTTTCTGTCACCTCTGGTCTTTCATGCCCTCCCCACTTTTTCTTCCTCTCTGTGTAGCCCAAGCTGGCCTCCAACTCTCGATCCCTCTCCCTCAGCCTCCCTACTGTTGGAACTCCAAGAATGTACCAGCACACCCAGCTTTGTTCTTCTAGAACTGACACCACAGCCAGGAGGGAGACATAGCCCATCTGCCTGCCATAATGATGTCATCCTTGCACTCTTGCCAAAATCTGAAGCCTGAGCTTTACTGGGAAAGAAAGAAACATTTTATAAACTCCAGGAGGGATCGCTGATGTTCGCTGCTGCTTTCAACAGGAACTCTTGTAGTGTTCAGCACATACATAACTCCAAATAACAACTAGAAAACTTACTAGGTGTCTTAGTTAGGATTCCTATTGCTGTGATAAAACATCATGACCAAAATATATGTTGGGGAGGAAAAGGTTTATTCACCTTACACTTCTACAACATTGTTCATCATTGAAGGAAGTCAGGACAAGAACTCACACAGGGTAGGAACCTGGAGGCAGAAGGTGCTGCAGAAGTCGTGGAGGGGTGCTGCTTCCTGGCTTGTTCATCAGGGCTTGCTCAGTCTGCTTTCTTGTAGAACCCATTGACCACTAGCCCAGGGATGGCACTACCCACAATGCAATGGGCCCTCCCTCATCAATCACTAATTAAGAAAATGCCTTACAGCCCGACCATATGGAGGCATTTTCTCAATTGAGGTTCCCTCCTTTGAGATAACTAGTTTGTGTGTCAAGTCGATTAACATGAGTCAGCACATGTGGTAACCAGACACTGTTAGTCTTTTCTCAGAGTCAGAGTTTAGGGCATGATGTCTTAATATGCAGATAACTTGGATTTGGCCTGGAATTTGTAAAACTACAGATAACTATGCTTGATTTGAACATTTGAGTTACTAGTGAATTCTGCTTAGCTCATACCATTTGAATGCGGAAAAGTTGTATAATGAAGACCATGCCAAAACACTTCCCCAAGGCTAAGCATATTCCATGTATGATTACAACATTGACTCATACTGAATTCTGAAAGAATAAAACTATTCCCCGATTGCAAAACAAAAGGAGGAGCCAGTCACATGACAGGACTCAACTGCTAGTTCCTTTTCGATACTGTTGTTCTGGAGGCTGTAAAGGTGGACAGGGCCATAAAAAAAAATAATATCACCCATCAGAAAAGCTTTGAGAAAGATGATAGGCAAGAATTACCGAATGCTTTCTGGGAAGGTAGCCAAACAGGTTCATGCAAACCCTTCAAATTAAGGACCACAGTAACTTGCTGGTACAGGCCTCAGCAAAGTGTTTCTCGTTGCGTTGAAGGACCCTAAATTTAGAGCATGCACCTCATATTGTAGAGTCATAACAATTACCACTTCTTCCTACCGTCATTCCAACATGTCCAGTCTTTGTGTTCCTTTACTTATAAAGTTCAGAGATTCCACAATAGGCAGGTTTTGATTGGCCCCATTCTTTTAAAATGCATTTTGAAAGACTTCCTAACTATGGACATTTCTGCATATGATAAACTGTTTCATTAGTACATAGCTACCAGCACACACCCTAAAAAAAAAAAAAAATCAAAGCAATAATTGTAGATGTTTGCCTGGTCTCTGGTTAACAATCTCTGGTGAAGCCTGTGAGCCACATAGTCCAGGAATGAAGTGTTATTTTCAAATACGTTCTTGGAGAAATTGTATTCATCGTGTATACATTATACTGACCACTTGCTTTTTATAAGTTTTCCATATATAATTTTCTGTTTTTGTCTAAACATGGGAGATTTCTTCTGAATAGTGGGACCAGAGATCAAGGAAACATGTATTAGAATTCTTCCAAGTGTTCTTATCAAAAACCTTTTCCCCTTTGACCCAGCAAGCCAGGCAGGGGTGGCTCCTTTCTGAGACAGAAATGGAAAATAAATAAATAAATAAGTGGATAGCAAAGATGTAGCTTTACAGTTTCTATTGGTCATTTTAGCTGACAGCCTGGATTGCCTCTTACCCCATTTCCCCCACCACTGGATTCTGTCTGTTTATTTACGCTTTCTCTACCATGGCTTGTGATTGCTTCTTAAGATTCTTCTGAGTATGTTGGGGTTCCTGTTGTGATTCTCTGGAGTCTCTCTCATCAGAACCACAGGGGCCTTAGCATCCACCATCAGTAACACGCGCAGATTCATCAGCATCTGCTGTATCAGGAGATTAGGCTTCATCTGACAACTGTGTTCATCCAGCCTAGTTTAGCAGACAAAGAGTTACTTCTTTCACACGTAAGTCTGGGATGAGGCATTCCAGAACCGGTGCACAGTACCATAAAGTCTTCACAGACAAAAGCTGGCTTGCCGCCACTCCCTTACTCCAAGACTGTGTTACTTGTTTCAGAGGTCCGGTAAGTTGGGCATGCCTACATGCAAGGGCAGTTCGGAGATATAAGGCTTATGTTTTAAACTGGGCATTGAGCTTGCTCCAAAATACTCTGTAAAGGGAAGTTGGGCCTAACAATTAGCCATCTTTCATACCTGCCAAATCAGAGTTCAAAGCACTTGGAAGGCTGTCACCTATCAAACGCTATGGGTGATTCTGCTTTATACTAAAGCTGAGGAGCATTGTTCTATCTCGGGCTCTGTGGCACCCTGGCAACACACCCACATTCCCACTACACTCTAGGAACTTACCACTTAATCAGACAGCCTGCCTGGCATCCCTGTTCCCTCGCACTCACGCCTTCCATGTTCTTGGCTTCCTTTCCCAGATTCACAGCACTACCATAGAAGTGCCATGGGGCCATCCTCATCCTCTATATGGCCATCTCAGGAGCCTCTGGTGGAGGCCAGTTTGTGGACACAAGAGCAATTTACATATAGAGACAGGATACTTTTTGTTCCTCTTGAATACATTTATTTAAAAGATTAGAAACAATGTCATAGTCTTTTACAGCTATTCTGAATGTGAATACAAGTTAGCAAGGTATTTTTATTTTCATAGATAATGATCCTCTTATAATCTGTGATTGGAGATTGCTTGTTGACAGTACTTTATCTCTGAAATGCACCATGAGATTTAAGGATTTTCTTTAGGAGACCTTCCATTTACTAATTAGAAACTGGGCATTTCTTCCAAGTCACCTTGAGAGGTTAATAGGTAACTTGTGTTAACTTGCAGTGGGTGGGGAAGAGGTGAGTATCTGAAAGTGGAGAAACTAAGCACCATTTTATTCTATTTCTCTTGGGTTTTGTTATTAAATTTATATTTTGAATTTCTACTAATATTACTAGAAACACTTGGATTATCAAGAGGGATATATAGAGAGGAAAAACTCAAGCAAAAGCCATGATGGAACTCCCAAAAACCAGTTTCTGTGAATTGTGCTTCTGGTAACAGCAGAATGTGGTATTTTGTTTATTAAATCTGAGGGAAATGAATTCATTGTTAAGGTTTTCATTTGTTTTAAAGAGGTAAGATGAAAGATTTTGTGTATTTCTCTAGCCAAATGGGAATATTCATTCCTGGGAAAATACTAGTTTTGCTGTGTGATCCTCCTCGGTGTCATTAACTCCAAACAGCAAGATCAATATTTTAATCCTTTGCTAACTTACGTACTTTAAGATTGGTGCATTTGCATATGTAAGAGCTTGTATGATATCTTTGGATTCTGCCTCTCTCTCTCTCTCTCTCTCTCTCTCTCTCTCTCTGTCTCTCTCTCCCCACTTCCCCTTCTCACCGTTCATACTTGCCAGAATTTCAAGTTATAATCAACATGCCCTCCTCCTGAGGCAGTAGCACATTGTTTGAGAGACAAAACATTTGGAGAGTCATTGAAAATGTGCTGTCAGTCTGTCAGCCGCAATGCAGATGACAAAGGCTACCTCTCATATCAGTGACTGGTGCACTCTGCAACAGGGGATCTTCCCTCAGCTACTGCAGTAAGGCACAAGATGACAAAGGAGTGTGTGTACAGGGGGCAGAGGACACTGTAGCAGCACTGTGCTGTGCTAGAGGAAGTCACTCTTAGTTACTGGTACTAATAAGAATCTCTTCCTCCACACAGGACACAAGCAGACATTTGTCTGTTCCAGCAAATGTCTGGGTTAACAAATCGGATGGTACAGTAGTACAGTCAACCCAGGGAATTTGAGTATCTCCTTGGGACTCCATTCTCTCATCAGTAAAATAAGCGAGCTGAACTAACTGGATGCTTGCACCTGTCTCCTAGTTTCGACCTGTAATGTCTCTTTCAGTACTGCTCAAAGAAGTTGCTATTACACAGAGTCCCCTCCTCACCCCCCTCCCCCGAACTAATCTGCACTTGTTCAATACACCTATTAGGATGGCGAACCCCTAGCTTCTGATTGACTCTCCTATCAGCACAAGCTTTAACTCTGAACATGCACAATCTACAGGAAGCAAAACCTCCTCAACCCCCCTCATAACTACTGAGGACAGGCTTCCTCCTTTACCCAGCTGCTTCTTAGGTAAAGACTCCAGCAGGTCCCGAGCCAGGCCCTTCAGTATGGGCCGGCGTTGTCTGCCTTCTGGTAATTTGTGTGCTCTAATGATTTCATGACATTGCTAACCCGGGTGTTTTCTCTTCTTGCCTGAGAGTCCTTTTTCCAAACTTACTCTGGATGCAAGTCTTCACTAGTTGGTAAGTGTTTGACATTTGATCCCCCAGTCAGTTCCTTTTCATTTGCTTGATTGTATAACTGACATTTTTTCACTTAACATACAGGGGTTTTGTGTGTTTGTTTTGTAGTACAATTTCTGATGCGAGGCCTGTCAGGGAGAATTTCCTCCTAGTCCTGACATCTCAGAGAATCTGTCTGACATTTCTAAGCCAACATATCTCCCCCCAAAATTCCTTATCATAGGTATTTCTGGTTTTGTATGAGTTATCAGAAAGGGCAAATGAGTACATCTTTTAATACCACGGGTTATGATTAACAGAAAAATTATTTGGGATTTTCAGGAGGTTGACTAAAAAAAGAAAGCAAGAGTTATGAAAGCTTAGCAGCTCTTTGGAACATGCAGTTATCCATTCTTTCACTAATTTGGCACCTTATCTTTTTGAAATTCAAAGGATGGTCAGACTGAGAACTATGAAAGTACCCTAAAATGTTAATCCTTCCAGCTTTCCTAAGACTGTCTTAGTGGGGGCTAGTTACTTGTTGCTACAGCTCTTTCATGTTCAATAATTAAAGTTCATAACAGTGGGTTCCTTTAGGCTCACTAGTAGAAATTAAAATGCAAACAACTTTAATGCATCTAATCTTTTCTGAAGACTTGATGACCTTGCCTGAATGAACATAGCAGTGTAATTATTCAATGTATATTTATAGAGAAAGGTACAACGCTAAGTTTCCATAAATGTCAGCATTATGATCGAATGAACTACACAAATAAACTAAAATCAGATTTATCTTACCAATAAAATATGACCATGACAGGTCCCAACCTATGACCATTGCTGTGATGAAATTCAAATGCTTGGACATAGGAGGGGCCATAAGGCAAAGCAATATTTAAAAATTTAATGGCATGATAGAATTTGGAGGAGAAAGGGTATTTGCAGTCTGGGGTAGCTTTACATTTGTAAATAAATGATAATAAAAATGTAGGTGAAGCTTGTTCCTCACCTTATTTTAACAGGAGGGTGTGCTGTAACTGTGCCTTTGTCTTAGATCAAAGTGATAACCTCAGACTGATGTCTTGCCACTCATCTTCCCCCTCTGAATCTGGTCAGTAATTTGACAGCTTAAATAGATGAGCTTAAGAACTCAAGGCAGCTGCAGGATAGTTCAGAATCTTAAGCCTGTAGACATGAAAGTCAGAAGTCTTTGTCTCCTTTGGTGAGTGTCACTACGATCCAGACCGTGCATCATCTTGTCCCCCTCTTCATCTGTCAGATAAAGATGGGTAACCTTGTTAGGTAAAAATTTTGTTTGGCAGCAGATGGTAACAGCGTGCTTTTCAGGCCTGTCTGGATGTGCAGACAGTACTACAGTGAGTAGCAGAATTTGTTGAGCGGTGAATGGAAGCTCAGTTCTTTTCAAAGGATCGTCTCTGAAGAACTGTGCATCGAGCTTTCTCACACCCATACAACCAGCTGTGTGCCCCTTCTTGTTTGGAAAGCATACGTTTTCCAGTGCCTGCTTCTGAGAGGGGAGCAATTATGGGTACTGAGTCAAAGGTAGGTAGACAGGGGCTAGAGATGTAAAGGGAAGATGAACTGAGATCACAAGCTACCTTGTCTCCCGTCCAGTCCTGATGTGTTTGACTAGCCTTTTACCACATCACCTATCTGTGCTCTGTAAACTTCAGATTATTCTCATCTTGTCTCTTCTTCCATGTCTGCATTTCTGCTTTTCCCCATGCCTCTCTCTTCTTAGACTAGTGGGAGAGAAAGCAGGAAAGGTTATCCATGCAGCCTGCAGTACTGGAATCCTGAAGTTTATGGTAAATGTGTTCTACAAAGGACTAACTCCTCCTGTCAATCAAATTGTCAGCCACTTGCGTTAAGTCCATGGGTCGTTATTCTGTCTGAATGTCTTTAATTCCACCAGTGATGTGTGTTTCTCAAAATAGTTTTAGGATCTTTGAGCATACACCTGCACCTAAGTATGACCCTCACCATTATGAACTTTTAATCTCCTTTTGTATTCATTTCTAGGACAGGAGCGGTTTGGCAACATGACCAGAGTATACTACAAGGAAGCTCTTGGAGCATTTGTCGTCTTTGACATCTCGAGAAGTTCTACATTTGAGGCAGTTTTAAAATGGAAAAGTGATCTGGATAGTAAAGTCCATCTTCCCAATGGCAACCCCATTCCTGCTGTCCTCCTGGCTAACAAATGTGACCAGAAGAAGGATGGCGGCCAAAGTCCTTCCCAGATGGACCAGTTCTGTAAGGAACATGGCTTCACGGGATGGTTTGAAACCTCTGCCAAGGTGAGATGGCTTTCCTGACAGGTCTGTTTCTGATGCCCTTGTCAGGCTGGGCTGGAATGTGAAGTGTAGAGATGGATTTCTGCAAGGAGTTTTGTAAGCACAGAACAAGAAACACAATTTGGATATGTGACAGTCTCCCTCTCTGAAGCAGAAGTGCTTTCAAAGTTAGCTGACAGGGCCATGAATAGGCGAGCGGAACTGTCGGGCAGGGCAAAAATTGTATGAAATTTTCTGTAAGTTTGAGTTCTTAACCAAGGTGTTTCTCTCCTTCTACTGGAGTGAATGGGAGATAAGGTATTTTGTCAAAGTCAAACACTTTTTGACTTTTGAAAAAGGCAAAAAACACGAGGAAATGTCTTCAGAAGACGAATGTCATTTGTCCGACTCATCCTGAACAGTCGCTAGCAGACTGGATTAGCTGTGAGAGCTCTAAGCAAGAGCAAAATGTCAACATTTACTGTGTGCTTCTTCTTGAATAATTGAATGGATTTTTTTTTTCTGCCATCACTGGGAACTGCATTTTTTTTCTTTTTTAGAAAATAAAAACACTAAGATAAATTTTGAAAATCTTAACCATGTGGAAACTAGAAAACTAAGGTTAAAAAAAAATCAGAGGTACAGTCACTATACTGGAGGGTTGTATTCCCTGGAATTGTTAAATAAGATAATTCAATAATCATCAGACATACATAAAAAATAATGACCTTTTGGAGAAATTCTATGATAACCATTCACTCCTTATTTGCATATTCTTTATACTGTCCTAGCTTACGATATGCATGCTATAGATCTATGTACTGTGTGTGTGCGTGTGCGTGTGCGTGTGTGTGTGTGTGTGTGTGTGTGTGTGTGTGTGTGTATGTGTGCATCATTGTTCCTCCAATATCCTTCCTGAGTGATGGTTTCCGGGATCCCTGTCAGGTGGCTTTTAGCTTTACTAGGCTCTTACCTTCAAGGTAGGAGATTATTCAATGTCAGCTCTCATCAGAGTAAAGAAAGCAAGTGATGAGCGCTCACATCATAGGGCAGCCTCTGAGAGTTGAGTGATGACAGAGTCACTGGCTAAGGAAAGTCCCTAGAGGCAGAAGTGAGTGGTCCCAGCGTTACACTGTTTTGATAAATACACCATCTTACGTTGTCCTTGGTTTCGTGAACAGATGGTTGTGGTGGAAGAGAGATGGAGCCCAGAGGTCCTGCAGGAGTTATTTACCCTGGCAGGAAGGAGGAAATCACAGAAGGAAAAGCATCATGGAGAGACTGAATTTTCTAGTACTGTGCCTCTCTCTGCCCCGTGTACATGCTGGACAATTTGCTTTAACTTCCCATTGAAGAGTAGTATGTGTACCACTACATATATATATATTTCCTATATTGCCTGTAAAATTCCATGGAGGATTTATTTGATCTTCTAGCTAACAAATTTTAATTTTATACAAAAATCTGCCTATAAAATTCATAAATGATTGTCATAAACCTATGATTTGAGACTGTATAAGTGATTGGCTTTATTGTATTTTTAGACAAGATACTATATAGAAGAGAGAGGGGGGACTTATCTATCAGTGAACATTCTCATGCAGTTCTGTGCTTCCCTCAAATATGAGAAGAAGAGTTTCCTTCCACCAGATTTCCTGTGTGGCAATTCAAGAGTCTTCTAGAGTCTAGAATCTAGAGTGTAACATTACTATGAATTTTTACTTTAAAAGTTTGAAAAATAATGAATCAAAGCTTTAAGTATCACATGAGTATGTGTGTGTGTGTGTGTGTGTGTGTGTGTGTGTGTGTGTGTGTGTGTATTTAATAGCTCTCTCAGCCAAGAGGACTGGAGGCCATAACACCACATAAAGAATGAACTCTCCTAATCCTTACAATCTGGTTTGTGAATACAATTTTTTAAGTAAACAGACTGAAGATGCCAGGAGAAAGACAGGATTCCACAGCTGATGGAAACAGAAAGTGAAGATATGCTTGAGATAATCTGTGTTGCCAGCAAGTAAGGAGGCATGCATAAAACAGTGTGGACATATCCCAAAGAGCATAGGGGCCTGCTCGTAGATGCTACAGAATTATAGGACAATCACCAAGTAAAGAATTCTTACAATGGGCTTAGTGGGTAAAATTGATAACAGCCCAGGATGTGCACAAACAAATGATGAAAACATTTTTCCTCACAGTAGAGTTCTAACCAGTAATTACAGGACTGGTACAAATGAAACGACAGTGTCACAGTGATAATTGCCTTAGAAGAGAATTAATAGATGCTAAAGTTAGTTAAGAAAGATGTGTAAGAAACATGATATTTACCCATTTATATTCACTAAGTCCAAAGGTGGAATTGCAGCTTCTCAATGGGAAGCCTGGCAGCAATGACTTTAATCCATGTGTCTCCTGCACTTGGAGGACACATGATCCCATCTACTTCCCACCAAGAATGCAAAATCTGAAGTTAATCGAAAGGAAATGGTACAAAGACCCAGGCCAAGGGCTATTCTGTGGTCAGTGTTCTCCAAGATGTCACTTGAGGTTACAAAAGTGGTGTAACCACTGAAAGATTTCCTGTGTGTCAATAAATAACCTCCCACACATGCTAGGGCAACAACCCTAATTAACTCTGAATCACACAAGAAAAAGACATGAAAACAGGAGGAAGATTTTTAGGGAAGAAGGAAGGGTTCTGAGAGATTAATGGAAGTGGAAATAACTAAAATTCATTCTATACATATTGAATGAAACGTTCAAAGAATAAACAGCAAATTAATTCAACAAATGCTTTGAACTCTCAGCATAACAGACACTATCATTGGAGAAGAGGTTACCTGGTGTGCTGGTGTGCTTAGCACCCTCTGGCATGTCTCCCTAGTTCCCTTACTGCACTCAACATTTACTTCTGAGACCAAAGCCTGCACTGATCTTCCCATTCTGTGCTCCTATTACAGGATAATATAAACATCGACGAGGCTACCCGGTTCCTAGTGGAAAACATCCTTGCGAACCAGCAAAGCTTTCCTGTCGAAGAAAACGACATGGACAAAATTAAACTGACCGATGAGCCCCTGACCACAAAGCCCAGGGCTCAGTGCTGCTGATGAGTCTCTGCACCCCGTGTGCTGTCTCCTTGGTCCTGCCTGTGACTGAGGATGCTCACCGGGCCATTGTCCCCTGTGAGTCTCCCTCAGGCCTGCTTCAGCTTTATTCAGCTGTACAGGAGCTGGAGATCCGTGGAGAACTGATCCCACTAGAGGCCCTGTGATCTACCAGGTGAATCCTGGGCTCTTTTTGTGCTGCCCAATACAGACTAATGTTTACACCCTTTGAGACATTTTTGTACACGAATTTCAAGTGTTAGCTTTTAGTGTAAATGCTGGAGTAGTAGAAAAACTTCCCTCACGGTGTTCCTGACATTTTGAGTGTCTTTGTTCCTGTGTTCATCCTCATCCAACCACGATCCTTTTCTTTTTTAGGCTGTTAGCTACAAAGACTTGAAGGTCCCCATGTAGTTATTTCCTCGTCAAGACTTTGTACTTTGTGTAAAATTTTTATCTTTAAATATCGTGAGTCTAAACTGGGCCAGGAGGTGGTGGCACACGCCTTTAATCCCAGCACTGGGGAAGCAGAGGTAGGCTGATCTCTTGAGTTCGAGGCCAACCTGGCCTACAAAGCAAATTCCAGGACAGCTAGGACTATTGCACAGAGAAATTCTGTCTCAAAAAACAAACAAACAAACAAACACAAAAACAAAAAAAAATGTGATTCTAGAACTCATAGCTGGGATATAATGAAGTTCTGAAACATCTTAAGATTCACTTCCTCAATTAGTCAAAAAGTAGTGAGCTGGGGATGTGGCGAATGATACATTGCTTACCTAGAATGCCATAAACCCTAGGTCTGCAGTACATGGGGGTCTGGGGAGTGCTTGCACACACCTGTATTACAGGTGTCTCCCTCTGGATCCTCTAGGTGTAGATGCCACTACCACTTGGAAACAATATAAATGAGCCTTTCTTCTCTGCCCTCTGTTCTGTGTTACAGCCTAGAGCTACTGTAAGTGGAACTTGCCTTTCCAGGTTTGTCATGGTAACGGTCAGGGGGAGATTTTTTTCCCAAAGCATGTGCAATTATATCCAAGTTTCTCGAGTATGAAAGCTGAAAAAAAATAAACCGTGTGTTGTTTGCTCCGTGGGTTTGGACACTGATTGTGTAGTGCCTAGGACACTTTAGGCAGAGCTACAATATTTGTGTTGCACTCAGCAGAGTGAAAAAGCAAAGAATAAATATTTTAACCTAAGCTCATGAGTTGAATGAATGTGGTTCTAGGAAGGTACTTCTGGTTTAGAAAATGTTGTGTTTGACGGGGGTGTTGACCCACATCTCTAATCCTCGCATGTAGGAGACAGAGGCAAATGGGTAGAAGTTCAAAGCATATGTTGACTACAGAGCAAGCTCAAGGTGTGTGTGTGTGTGTGTGTGTGTGTACACCTGTGTGTGTGCACCTGTGTGTGCCTAGTACCTGTGGGGATCAGAAGAGGGAATTGGATTCTTCCCTGGAAATGGAGTTATGGATGGTTGTGAACCACCATATTGATGATGGGAGCCAAACCCACATCCTCTGCAAGGAGCAACAAGTGCTTTTAATTACTGAACCATCACTCTAGCACCTTGATTTTTATTTTTAAGGGGCTTATCACATTATGCAAAAAGTTCAATGTCTTTAAAGAAATTTAAGGAGGCTTTGTGTCAGAGCCTAAAGCTAAAACAAATGAAATACTGGACGTACTTATCTCCTGGACTATGTGAACATGGTGGGTGAACAGTCAGTCACTCATAACAAGAAAAAAATAGAAACGCTATTGTTCTGGCATCTGTATCCTGAGAATAAAGGAGTCACATGCTCTATTTTCACCAAACTCAAGCCTTACCTAAGTGTGGCTATATGCTGTATATATGAGTAAAGAAATCATTTTAACCCTTTGGACATGTGTTCATAGAGTCAGGTTTTCTGAAGTGAAGGAAATACCAGGGTTTGATTAATGTGTATAATTTAATATAATCCCTATGATTTTGTCATGGATTAAATCTCACTGTCTAAGAAATACATATCACCCAAATGTAAAATACAGCTTTTTTTTTTTTTTTTTTGGTTTTTCGAGACAGGGTTTCTCTGTGTAGCTTTCCGCCTTTCCTGGAACTCGCTTGGGAGATCAGGCTGGCCTCGAACTCACAGAGATCCGCCTGCCTCTGCCTCCCAAGTGCTGGGATTAAAGGCGTGCGCCACCACCGCCCGGCAAAATACAGCTTTTTAATGTCTCTGATATTTCACAGCCTGTGAAGAATGAATGAGCTGTTGCTGTCAAGCCCCAAATGCCAAAAACATCAAGTCTATCCTAAATAACTACTGAAAGTGACTGTAGTCACTTGGAATTTTTGGTGTGCGACACAATTTTAATTTTTACAAGTAATCTATCACACTTAAGTTCATTTAGCAGTGATCTCAAAATGAGAAGTATTATACTCAATTTGTTCATTTTTACAGGGTTTGTTAATTTACAGTATTTGTTCATGACAGTTCCAGACAAAACTGATTTCTGTTGGTCAAGTGAAACAGTATGTAGTTTGCACTGTTCACATTTCAAAGACTCCTTAATGTTTTGTAACTTTGGCATAAAACTTGAATTGAGAGTAAATTATTTAAAAAGGACTAGATGAAAGAAAAGAATTCCTTGTTTCCTCAGTCACTTTAAAAATTCAGTTATACCTTTAAACAAATACCCTAGCTCAGTAACCAATTAAAAGATGTATCTTTTTATCCCCCATTGGTCTTAGACATCAAGATGTTGCCAATTTTCATGTCTGCTATTGTGGGTCCTTAAACCCCACGTTTCTAAAAGTGATTGCTGTGGAGCTGTGGCTTTCCAATGTGTAGTTTCATTTCTTTCAATATGTCTACGAAGCACTGAATTCCTTAATGAAATTTCCCAAGCCTCACTTCAGACTTGCATGGTTTCTTGGAAACACACTTTTATGGAAATTCAATATCTATTTTGAAACCCCCATGCTAATTAGTATACCAAAAATTACTGAATTTGAAATCTATAGTATTATCAAAACACTATTAAAATAAAACACTGTATTTCTCTGTGCAAATTATTGTTAGTATAAAGTGTATGCACTTTGGACAATGGACTAAAAATATGAATTTGCCTTCATCCACTGAAGTCAATAGACACTTAAGGTTCTTGCTACCCCTGATTAGCCATTTAGTCTACATCACAGTTCTCTCTTGCTTCCTCCCAAAATTATGTAATATTGAAAATTAGCCTAAATATGAGAAAAAGAAATCAAACTACACAAGCTGTAGGAATGTGGTGGTGGGGAATATGTTAAGAAAATCCTTAAGCACTCTGAAGTGCTGAGAGCCAAAATGATGAAAACATACATTTGATTGCACAAGAATACAAATAAAGACAATATAGATCGAATTCTAACAAGCAACAAACAAAATATTTACAACCTATTTGGTTAGGTAGGGATTAAAAAGCAGGATAATCATCAACAATGAATAAAAGTGGTCAAAGAATGCAAAAACCACCATGTGTGTATGTGTTGTGTGTGTGCACACTGATGAACCCACGTGCATTCATGCGAAGAATCCAGAGTGGGATATCAGGTGTCCTGTACCATTCTCTGCCTTACCTCCTTGATGCAGGGTTTCTCACTGAAGCTAAACCTCTAAACGTTTGTTGGCTATGCCACGCTTTTACCTAGGGTGAGATTCCCAGGTCCTGACGTTAACAGCACACACGTGTAGGTGCACCTGCATGTACATGTGTGCACTTACACATGTAAATACCGATACACCCACACACGGACATTACATACACAGCACAAGTTAATAATCGGGAAACACAGTAATTTGTTATCAGATTAATAACAAGTGTATAACTTAGGTTACATGTTTTTGGTTATTTTCTTAATGTTGGGGTCATAGAAGAAATAAGGTAGCCTTAGCTGTTTCACTTAGCTGTTTATTTGATTAGATACTGCCAAGTTTCCCTCCCAAACTGCTGCTCAGTTTACACACCAAGTCCACATCCTGCCAAGAAGTGAAATACTTGTTCTTAGGGGAAGTATAATTAAAAATAGGAAACTTTTAAATAAGTATATCAAAAATGAAATGCACATTTCAAATAATCCATCAGAAACTGAAAAAAAACAAAACAAAACAAAAACAAAAAACCAGCAACCACCATAAAGTAACCTCACTTTTTCATACAGTCAAGTAACATGTTAGTACAGTTTCTTAAGAAAAACAGAACTAGTCCAAACATCAAGACAAATGAATATCATTTGTCCAACAGTTCATTCCAACACTCTACCTGGTAACTGGGAGAGTTATCTGTTTTAACCAGTTTTATCTGAAAGGGAAAAAAATGAACTCATATTTTTATGACAAAAAAACTCATATTTTGTGTCTTGTACAAGGTGCTCACCCAAGTTAGTTTACCACAGAAGCCGAGAACCAAAGGTGCTCTCTTTCCCGATGACTGTATCTCAAAGAGATGGTCCCCTGGGTGCTTGGAAAAGCTGGTGAGAGACTAATTTATGTTACAAAAAGACTCTCCACATCTCAGAGACAGCAAAGGAACCTGAAAGTTTCCTAATTCAAATATCTCAGAAAAGGGTACAGGAAGAGGTACTTCCTTCCTTTTCAACAGGGGAATTAAGCCTTTCATTTTTGATGTGTTTGTCCTTATTATCCACCCCAGATAAACATTTGCTGTGCACACTGTTAATGCTCTGTTAATAATCTGTTAATGCTCTTAAAGATCAATAGCTGCAATATCTAGCTCACAGTAAAAATGCAAATCTCTATTTGGTGAAGTATTCATTATTGCTCACATTAACCAACATTCTAGAAGAGACAATTATGCAACTCCAGGAAGGCTTTATATGTAAAATCATATGTCTACAAAATTATGTTCTGAAAGATGAACACATATAAGCTATGATTCAAAAACTGGAACTGTAGCTTGGTGATAGAGTGCTCAAGTGGCCTGAATAAAGCCTTGTCTTCAGCCCCTATTAACACACACACACACACACACACACACACACACACACACACACAAATTGGCCCTATTTACACACCATAAATCCACTGTCTCCAAGAAGCCACTTGAAAACCACCTAGCAAAGTCTATCAGCATTTCTCAAAACACATTGCCCTCTCCCCACATCATACTTGCTCTAAAAGCTTAAGCGTTCATGTGTTGAATATAATAAACAGAATTGCATCCACTGCAGGACAGCGTATGAAACTGTTCCTGAAGGAAATGCTCATTTGGCTGAAATTTTAGGCCACATTAGATTTGCAATTTGCATTGATATAAACTTAGCTTTTGAGCCTTGGGGGTAGCATCAGTCATGCTTTAAGACTGTGGTTTGGGTACCTGTAGAACTGGGAAAGACCATGATTGAGTCTAACCTCCAGCTCACTTCAGTATACTGCTCCTCATGAATGCCTATAAAGACTGACTTTCATGTGCTTTTTCTCAATGATAATTTTTTAATTTTGAAATTAAAATAAAATTACATTATTTTCCCACTTTCCCTTTAACCTGTCTCATGGACTGCCCCCCACCTGCTCTCTCAAATTCGTGGCCTCTTTTTCTTTGTTGTTATTCCTTCCTTTTTATTGATTACAAGCTTTTAAGATACAGTCTAAAACTTTTCCTCCTGTGGAGATTTAGTTCTGTAAAGTACTCAAATGGTTTTATGCTGGCTTGGCTCAGAATGATTTTAATCTCAGGGAACAGAGGCCAAGTTTTTACATTATTGTGTCTTTAACATTGAGCACATAGTCTAGTTTGTCATGTGGTACTATTGGAACATATTTACATCCATTCCTACTTCCTGTGGCAATGAATAAATGCTAAGTTGAATGCATGTTGCTAACAATACATAATATGGGCATTAGTGTACTTTCTGCAGACAGGATTTGAAGATAAAACAGGACCTTGATGCCAGGAGATAGAGTGAGCCCTTTCTCGGGCACACAGAATGCTAAGCACACCACGTTCTGAAGAAGAGATAACAGCTAACCAGAAATCAGCAATGGTCAAACATTCAAACATCTTATCCTGCAGTGTGAGATGAAGCCTGATTGTTGCCATTGCTGCAACAATGTTCCAGAAAGTGTTACATTAGTATTCCTGTTTTCATATATTACAATGTCTATTTCACACCACGTGTTATTTAACTATAAAGGGTACATGAAATAGGTAATTCTCTTCATAACAGACTATTTTAGACATTTCACAATTTAGTGAAGGTCTCCAACGAAGAAGAGAATCTATACGTATTTCAAAAGAGATCTCTGATGAAACAAACTAAAGTAAGGCCAGTAACAGTTTGGAATCCTCTGTGGCAATACTGCCTCTGATCTGGGAAGCTAGGCAGCCTTAAGCCTGGTAAGTACTTGATGGGAAACAGGACATGCAATCAACTCTGGTGTCTACTCCCTTTAGCTCATTACTCATGGGTGTCCTGACTTGTGAATTGTGGCTATAGTTTTCCTGCCTGGCCCACAGTCAGGATAAATCTCCTTCACCTGCCAGTCCCACAGCCGCTCAGACCCAACCAAGTAAACACAGAGACTTACATTGCTTACAAACTGTATGGCCGTGGCAGGCTTCTTGCTAACTGTCCTTATATCTTATATCAATCCATTTCTATAAATCTATACCTTGCCACATGACTCGTGGCTTACTGGTATCTTTACATGCTGCTTGTCCTGGCTGGCAGCTGGCAGGCAGTGACTCCTTCTGCCTTCCTGTTCTTTTAATTCTCTCTGCTAGTCCCGCCCATACCTCCTGCCTAGCCACTGGCCAATCAGTATTTTATTAGCAACACGTTTGCCATACAGAACATCCCACAGCAGTGAATGTCAGCAAAGTCTGCTGCAATGACTCTCTTCTCAAAACACCAGTCTTGCTTCTAAATCATGTACTAGCTAATTAAATTATTTGTATACTAAATATGTATTTTACTTTTATTTATGTGCATGTGTCTATGTGTAAGTATACACACACATGTGCAGATGCACAAGGAGGCCAGAAGTGGGAACCAGATCCCCTGGAGGTGGAGTTATAGGCAGTTGTGAGCCACCCAACATGGGTAAGGGGAATTAAGCCAATGTCTGCTAGAAAAGCAGCAAGTGCTTTTTACCAGCTGAGCCATCTCCTCAGGCCCTAGATCATGTATTTGTAACTGAAGATGTCAACCAAGGTTTACTCTACAACTCTGAGTCCCTACACAATGTATTAAATCACCCAATAAAGACGGAAAGCCACAGTTTCTTATCTTATTAATGAGTTTAACAGACTTCCGTATGACTACTTCCAGGAGAGATATTTTGGGAACTGTGTATTATGAAGAGTCTGTCTTTTAACCTTTACTAAATGATATAATGTAAGGTTCACTTTTGAAGCCACCTTGTTCTTTTCAAACCAAGGCTAATGATGAACTTGAAGAGGACAAAGAAATGTGGTCTGTCAAATGGTGTAAGCTACCCATGAGCTTCTCCACATACTCAACATGCTTTTGTCTGAGAAGCACCCACTTCATCCTTAAATATAGCTTTATTCTGCTGCAGTCCTAATGTTTCAGGATGGCACGGCTGCTTAACTCTGCTCTAACATTTGTTTTAGGGGCCACCTTGAGAGTTGGAGTTCACTATTTCTAAAAATATAAAATAAAATAAAAAATCCAAGATTTTTATGGGCTTTAAACATTGAAAAAATCAGTGTCTAATGTTTAAAAATAATTTTGAAGCCAAATTGAAAATGAATATGTTGTTTTACTAAAATAAGGTCAAGTTCTTCTTTTGAAATATTTTTGTCTATTTCCAGATCCTTTTCACTGTTATGACAAATTACATTGTTAGCTGCCTCAACTACAACAAGATCAGAATTTATACGACGGTATAAGTGGCACAAGGATGGATATGACTGAAGTGTTGACTAGATGGTGGCCATGTGGAAACACAAATGGGTGGACACCCCGTGAAAACAGTGAGGAGCTTCACCCTCAAGCCAGGACCACCAAGGATAGTTTTAGCAAATCACCACATGCTGCAAGAGGTGAGGAATGATTCCTCTAGAGGCTCTGGAGCAATCGTAACACCTGAAGGCCTTGATCTTGGATTTGTAGCCTTCATAGCCATGTATCACAGTAATGTTGCTGTAAGCCACCAAGTGAGTGGAGCCCTGGAGAGTGAAGAGATGCATCCTGTGTGGTTTGAGAGAAAATGACCCCCATAGACTCAAATAATTGCCTCCTTGGTTCCCAGTTGAGAGACTATTGGGAGTGATTAGGAGGTGTGGCCTTGTTGGAGGAGGTGTGTCACTGGGAGGGGGCTTTGAGGTTTCAAAAGCTCATGCCCCCCCCCTTCCTCCTGCCTGTGGATCAGGGTGTAAAGCTCTAACATACCACTCCCGCACCACTCCCCATCTCCTTCCCACCATAATGATAATGAACTAATGCCCTGAAACTATAAGCAAGCCCCCAGTTAAATGTTTTCTCGTATACGAGTTGCCGTGGTCATGGTGTCTCTTCACATCAACAGAGCACGAACTGAGACAACCCCACAGCAGCTTTGTTTCTTTCAGATTAGACAAAAGAAGACAAAATGAGGGAGAAACATCAGAAGACCAAGGCCATGTTAGAAGTAGCACAAAAGAGAAAAGATGCTTGGACACACAGGGATGAACATGGAAAACGCAATTGCTAAAAGGAATGGTGATGCACTCAAGAGCGGGCACTGGGGCCTAACCATGTCTTCAGAACATGCTGAAAGTAAAGCGCTGTCTTTGAAGTGTAAACACTAAGAGAGGAAAAGGCACACCAGGGCAACTAAAACCAAGCACAAATATTAAGAAAAGTGAAGCAAGGTCATAAAACACAAGAACAATGCTTTACTCTAGAAAGAAGAATTCACAATAAGTACCTCAGAGTTATAAGTCATTACACACTGTCACCAGTCTGGGAGCTCTGGGAAGTGTGAGAGGGAAAGTATTTGTGTGAGACTTTGCTTAATCCTTCTTCAAACACACATGAAATAACAGAAGATCAATCTAACACACACACACACACACACACACACACACACACCTAACAAAGACATGCTTTTTTTCCCTCAAGTTATCTTGGAACAATCAGTCATAAAAATGGCTGTGGACCAGACCATAAAGAACCCTCAAATTCAATCAAAACGAAACAAAGTATAGTGTCAGTATTCATCACAAAGCAATAAAATGAGATGCTAGCTGTAGGCACATGACAGAGTCAAGGAAAGCAAATCTAACCTGAACATATATCTCAAGCAAAGGCTAAAACCCATCCCATCATTATAGAGCACCTGAAAAATAACTATTGTGAAAATACCATGCACAGATGTCTTTGACCTTTAGATTGTGTCAAAGGGAAAATACTTAAACCTGGAAAATCAAGAATAAAGTTCATGGATGAATTACCCTTTTATAAGAACATCAAATGACTTACTTAACAAATATGATATATATCTTTATTAAGTGTAGTGTGACACCGAAGAGTGTAAGCCTGAAATCTTTTGGTCACTGATCAGGGTACTGCGTCTTGCAGCTTCTATTCAACATGATCCTAGAATTCCTACCCAGAGCAGCTAGCAAAAGGAGGAAATCAAAAGCATCTAAATGAGCGAGGAAACAGCAGAAATGTCTGTGCTTGAAGACGATGCATTCTTACCCACAAAAATAAATCTATAGCATGCACACACACATGAACACGCATCATATAGATGAATCTCAGATCTGAATCCTGAAGTGTTCTCATTGCAGCAAGATCACAAAATCTGAGACAAACAAATAAGCTACATGTCCATAGATGATGAAGGCAAAGAAAATGTACTATGAACATGAAATGGAACATGACCCCATGTTTTTCCAAGTAAAGAACTGAGCCTGTAATCCAAGCTACTCAGGAAGCTGAGTGTAAGTAGATTTTTCTGTCCCACCTGTCAATGCCCAAATAACCACAGGGAGACTTATTATCGATTACAAAAGCTTGGCCAAAGGCTTAGGCTTGTTTCTAACCAGCTTTTATATAAATTAAGCCATTTCTATTCATTTACGGGTTGCCACATGACTGGTGGCATTTACCTCCTTTTCCTGCGTGTCTGTTCCCTCTGCATCTGCTGGCAACTCCGGCTTCTTCTTCCCAGCATCCTCACTGCTCTGAAAATCCTGCCTAGCTATTGACCATTCAGCTTTTTTATTAAACCAATTCAAATGATGAATTTCACAGTGTACAAAGAGATTATTCCACAACAGCTGAGACAGGAGGATCATGAAGTGAAAACACAACATGTACCGGAGTGACCTAGAAGCTGAAAACTGTTTCTGAGAGATACTGATGCGGTGGTGACTTGCTAAAGGTCTATCATGGTGACTGTTCAACAGCTTGCTTCAAGCTAGCTAAACCTAATGCAGAAGGAAATCTGTCACGTGGTTTTCTGAGACCCAGAATGCTCTGTGAGAGATGAAATATGCTTTTCAGTCACAGATGAGCTGTTTACATTCCATTCTGGACAAGGGACCTTCAGGCAAAAGATCCTCTGAAAACCTTCATGTCCTGAATAAATTAACTTCTGTCCTGTTGGGATCAAAGCGACAAATAAATAAATAAATAAATAGATAAAACACCATCTGTGATGAGACAATCTTTGAACAAGACATAATGGAGCATCTAGGCAAGGGGTCAGTGATATGGCTCAGTGAGTAAAAGCTCCTAAGGTCAAAACTAAAGACCTGAGTTCAATCCCCAGGATCCACATGGTAGGAGAGAACCAATTCCTGCAAGTAGTTCTCTGATCGCCACTCACAGGCCTTGGAGCTCACACGCACGTGTATGCACACACACACACACACAAAATGCATTTTATTATTATTATTGTTATTACTGTTATTATTATTATTATTATTTGTTTTTTTTTTGAGACAGGGTTTCTCTGTGTAGCTTTGCACCTTTCCTGGAACTCACTCTGTAGACCAGGCTGGCCTCGAACTCACAGAGATCTGCCTGCCTCTGCCTCCCGAGTGCTGGGATTAAAGGCATGCGCCACCACCGCCCGGCCACATTTTAAACTTAATAAAAAAGTTTAAGATTCTAAATAAGAATAAGAAAAAAATAATCTTCTAAAATTACACTTATTGGTTGAATTTGTTGATTAATTGTGCATTGAGAAAATGTGTGTGCAGGCCATGGTGTATGTGTGCAGGATATATGCCGTGGTGCATGTGTGTAGGAAACATGCCATGGTGTACGTGTGTAGGATGAACGCTATGGTGCCAGTGTGTAGGATACACGCCCTGGTGCATGTGTGTGGGATGAATGCCATGATGTATGTGTTTAGGATGAGCGCGGTGGTGTCTGTGTGTAGGATACATGCCGTGGTGAATGTGTGTAGGATACATGCTGTAGTGCGTGTGCGTAGGATGCAGCCAAGTTGTATGTATGTAGGATACATGCCCTGGTGCGCATGTGCAGGACAGACAACAGGTTTTAGTAGTCATTTCTCTCCTTCCACCATGTGGGACTCAGGGATGGGACTCAGGTTGTCAGGCTTGGCAGCAAGTATCTTTCCATGCTGAGCCGTCTCACTGACCCAAAATATGTTTCTGTTTTTGTTTCTTTGAGTGACATATTCAAATACATTCTTCATTAATTACACCGGAACAAAAGACTTGTCTGCAGTGTTTTAGAAGACAGTTGCCTGCTTTTTGATTCTGTGAAATCTAACAGTCTGGAAGACAATCAGGAAAAAAAAAATTGCTCTGGACTGCCGAGCATTTTTATTGTAGTTGATAGAAGAGAAATGTTTGTTTCTCCCAGTTATGAACTGCAGCAAAATGTCATTCAGTTGTTGCTGGGAAAAAAAGGTTGTTTTCCCTCCTAAATTATATTCTACAGTACAAAGGCATCAAATGTTGGTTATAGTAAGTATACTGTTCTGAGGCTTCTATTTCGTGCATTCAGACATGTGGGAATACGTTTGGCAGTATAGAATGTTAATAATAAATTTTATAACACTTCTGGTTTATTTAACAGCAGAGGGATTTCTGGGTCCTACATAGAAATCAGCATACTGAAAGAACTGAAGATAAATTCATGAGTGAAAAAAAAATGTGAAGCAGCATGAAATTGTTCCTGACCAAAAAAACCACATGTGGAGGCCTCGTGACACTGAGAATTTTGTATGGCTGCATTATACACAGAGAATAGTTGCACTGCTGTATACAGCAATATTCGTTGGTTAGAAGCAGAGAATTACAAGTCAGGATCCTCACTTCTTCTTAAAGACAGAAACCCTGTAACATAAAAGAGACTTTAGAGCTTCCAGTTGTGAACACTCATGTGATATTTAATCAAGGCGAAATAGGGGCTGTTGCGTGCACAAAGAAAATCCAAATGATGAAAACTAGAAAGGCCTTTGTTAGGTAATGTAAGATCTCAATCATTACTAAATCAATGACTGCTGTTGGAGGATGAAGTGAGTTCACTGAATGCTGTTGCTGAAATAACTACATTAAATGTCTGGGAGTGTGTTTAGCTCTTGCATGATAATAGGCATTCTTTGACATCATCTGCTTGCGTGTCAAAGACAAACCCTGACACTCGTGCAGAATCAACATAACTGAGATGCAGATGAAGGTTAGGAGATGCATTTATTATCTTGAGATTTAGTATTCACGGTCCAATTTCTTTGTGCATCTTCCAGCAGAAATTTCCTCAAAGAACGATATAAACTAGAAATACAAGATAATGTTAGGAATAATATTTTTGCTTAATGGCAGCAGCAATCTATCTAAAATATTCTATAAACATCTTCTTTAGACAGGATGTGAAGTTTTGTTTCCAGATGCAAGCTGGTGAAGAAGCAGGACCGTCAGTTAAACTACTGGAAAACAGAAAAGGCAACATCAGCACCATAGATAGCTTACACTGGAAGATCTCTAATATTATTAAGGACCAGTCTTAACAATATTCTTCCCAGAGGCCCAGAAGAGAAGCTACGAATGGCGAGAACTGTTTTTGGGGAAAGAATCTAAGTACACCAAGCTCTTTTGTCCGTCTACTTTATTCCTCTGGGATAAAATTCTATCTACACAACTTCAGTTCTGTTCTCACGCCTAGCTCTTTTCTTGCCTGATTTTTCTCTACCTTTATCTGCTGTCCCTTCTAAGTTCTATCTTAATTCTCTCATCTCAGTTCTGCTCCATCTTCGTCTTTCTCATCTCATTCTTCCCCATCTGGCTTTTCCTCATCTTCCGTCTCATTCCTCTAGTGCTCCAGTCAAAATCCTCAAAAAATCCTCCCTAAGTCTCAGAGGTTTACAGTTACGCACTCATGCAGTAGTAGTGCTCTATCTAAAGTAAGGTCATCAGGCCTGAATTCTTACAGAGTCATAAAGGCAGACAAGAGTTTTCCTCAGGCAGTGACCATCAGACTCTCTTTTACAACCCAAAAGGGAAGTAAAGGAGGAAATCAACTGAGAGCTAAGATCGGTTAATATATCAAAAAGGGAATTTATGTGCTCCATCTACATTCCTAGAAGTGGTTAGGCTAAAAAATTACGAATCCCAGACTGGTTTCGAACTCCAGATCCCACTGCCTCTGCCTCCTTTAAGCAAAGCCTACTGTCCTGTACTATCAGAAACAGCCATTACTTCTACATGTCTTAAAAAACAACTGCCCTTAGGGCTGGTGGTGGTGGCACAGGCCTTTAATCCCAGCACTCAGGAGGCAGAGGCAGGTTGATCTCTGAGTTTGAGGCCAGCCTGGTCTATAGAGCAAGTTTCAGGACAGCCAATAGGACACAGAGAAACCCTGTTTCAAAAAACAACCAACCAACCAACCAAACATTGCCCAGGGACTGATAAAATGACTCAGCATGTAAAGTTAATTGTCGATAAACCTGATGACCTGAGTTCCATTCTGGAACCCACATGATAGATGGAGAGAACCAACTCCTACAAATTGTCATCTGATTTCCATGCTTGTGGCATGGTATGTGCATGCATATATAAACATCACACACACACACACACACACAAATAAACGTAAAAAACATGTAAAGACAACTGCCCAAGTCATTATTTATAATTCTGTGTAAACGGACACAAAATGCAGTTTCTCATAATAATAGCATAAAAGCTGAAGAAAGAAGAAAGCTTTTTATATAACTGTAATCATCAAAACTTAAGAATAAAGAGTAAAACCTGAGTAGTCTTGTAAAGTATGAAAGAGCTAATTAATGATCAATTGGTTTAATTAATGATTAAATTAATGATTTAAATCTCTCAGGCATAAGATCCATGCCTTCATTGGTGAATTATACCAACCATCAAGGAATAATTAATGCCAACCATGCACTAACATTTCCAAAACATAGGACGTGAAAACACTTTCTAATTCATTTTGAAATCAGTATTACCAATGTCAGTGATGACAAGGGTATCACAAGAAATAAAAACTGGGTGAAATAAAAACAGTGTAAAATACTTTAAAAACTAACAAACCACTTTTAAGTGAAAGTAGTTAACATATTGTATTAATAAAGGAACAAAAGCCATGCTCACCTCAACAAAAACAGAAAAAGAAGACAAAAGGACAGTACTAAATTTAGTTTTTTTCTGAAGAAAACACCTCCCTCCATCCCCCCACAAAAGAAAAACAGTCTAAGAAAACGTCCTCAAGGGACCATCTGTTAAAATCACACAACAATATCATACTTGATGCTGAAAGATGGAAGCTTCCAGGAGCAAGACAAAGACATCTTCTTTTGCCCTTCTGAATGCATTGTGCCATAGGTTCTCACTGGAGCAATTAGGCAAGAGAAAGAATGGAAAGACATTAGCACTAACATTAAGGAGCTGATGCTACTTTTAGCTGCATACAACCTGATTTTTCCATTTAAAAAGCCATTATGAATCCATTGGAATTATAGTGTTTGTTTTAAATGAAATACTTGAGCAACACGTCAGTGTATAATACCAGTGCGTGATACACAATGTACGAAGATCTGTCATGTTCACATTCACAGTAATGAACTGTCTGAAAATGAAATTAACAAATTCATTTGCAACATCACCAGAAATAATAAAAATATTTTTTGAATAAATTTAGCTAAAGAAGCACAAACTCTTAGGCAATTGCAAAATTATTTTTATAAATTTAAATTATGAAAGATCTAAATGAATGAATAAGTTTAGGGACCTAAAGAGTTAATATGGTTACTGTAACTCTTCTTGCCTAAAGTGGTTTACAGGTTAAGTGCAGCCTCTATCAAAGCCTCAGCTGCCCAGACCCAACCAAACAAAACCAAAACTTCATCGAAATTACTTTTTTTTGGAAATATCAACCACCATACATACATTTTTATAGAAAGGGATAAGCTGGTCCTGAAATTTTCATGGACTTACAAGGGACGTGTGCTAGAAGTTCCGCTGCTGAGGCAAAATACCTAAAGGAAGGAGGAGACATTTCATCTGGCTCTTCCTCTCGGTCCGCAGTCCCTTTGCTCCGTCCGCCTGTAGTGAGGAAGAACGTCATAGCGGGGAGGGCGTGGGGAGGCATTTGCCTGCCTCATGGCCCAGAGCGGTGGAGTGAGGGCAGGAAAGGTGGGAACAGGCATGGCCACAGTCCCTGGGTCTTTCATTGGCACACCCTGGTGACCTAGTTCCTCCACCCAAGGCTTGGGGGTCATGCTAGGTCCAAATTATAAGGGAACCCAAATAACCAAAACCATGTTTGAAAATAACTGCAAAGTAGATGGTCCTGTACCTCTGGATTTTGAATTTCATACATAGTGACAGCAATTAACTGCACTTCTCAATAAGGGGTAACATGTTAATGAAAGTGAACACACTAAACACAATATTTAGATTTGTAATTTATGTCTTCAGGTCTTACATTTGCTTATAGAGTAGCCTACCTGTTCCAATATTTGAACCACACATGTATGAGAAGGAAAGTTATATTCGTACAATTTTTCCAAGCTTAGTATTAAACTCTAATATTAAACTCTGTTGCATGTAGCTTCTTTCTGTTGCTATGGGCAAATTATTTGAATGATTTCAACAGATCCTTGAACTGAACAGAAATTGCTTCCCACTCAGTTATAATTTTACCAGGCAGAGGCTAGAGATTGGGACTAAACAATAAAAAAGTCATTCAGGTTCACATTTAATGCTCTGTGTGGGATGGAGCTGAAAACTGGAGAGGAAAACATGACCTGGTGGTAGGGAGAGCTTGCTTTATCATCTGAAAGACATTTGGCAGCTCTGATTTTAATTTCACATAAGCAAATGGGAAAAGGACTCTCCTGAAGGAACGCATATGACTGTTAAAGTTAAGCCTTTAAAACTGTGCCTGGAGAAAAAAGTAAATAATCACCAATGAAGAAAAACGCAGAAGAGAGATTTCCTTTATTAAGTTTTTGAAAGTGGTAGACAAAATCGTAGTTTTCATTATATTTCATGGATCGTGTACTGTGCTCCTGTCACCCCTACACTGTTCTCACAAGAACTCCATCCTCTGTAACTGGCCTACTTGCCTGTGTTGGTGGAAGTTTAGGACTTGCTTATTTCATGTTTTCTTGTCCTTCATTATGTCTGAATGTGATAGTTTATTGACTTCTTTATGCCTCCTTCCCCGATAGTCTTTCTTCTATGTGATCTAGTTCATCAATATCACTTTCCGTTGTGATTTTAAAGATATTCATGGACATTTCCATTTGCAACACCTGGTTTTACCATTTAACTCTCAGCTTCACTGTTGAATTGTCTATCCGTGTTTCTGTCTTTCTTTCTGTCTCTCCTGAATGAATGCTTCATTCTTTGGCTTGCTTATCCTCACTGAAACCATTGATCACCTGATTTATGTGTTGATATTTGAATTTCCATCTAGTGTGTCAGACAGCAGATATTTTAGTATCCTTAGATTTATTTCTTGTGGGCTGTGATTTCTAGGGGAAGCCATATTGCCTTGCTTTCCCATGGTTCTTAAGTTTCTGTGTTACGGTCTCTGCATCATTGGGGTTGGACCTCTCTTCTAGTTTTATTTGAGGATTTTCTTACCGCCTTCTTACTTCTGTTGAGGGCTCAATTACCAGTCCTGCTCTGAGAGGAGAGAAGAAACCATTGCAAAAGCAATGTCACCCAAGCAAACCAAAATACAAACACCACGCATGAGAACAACACTTTGATGTTGGTTAGGGCTGTCCAACAGACTGCCATAAACAGTATAGGCTATTGCTGTTGCCCTTGGTTGCCCCCAGAGGTGGAAGGTAAGTCTGTATTGCTGAAGACAACCTGCACTCTGGACACAGGATAAACTAGATCACATAGAAGAAAGACTATCGGGGGAAGGAGTCAGAAAATCAATAAACTATCACATTCAGCCGGGCGGTGGTGGCGCATGCCTTTAATCCCAGCACTTGGGAGGCACAGCCAGGTGGATCTCTGTGAGTTCGAGGCCAGCCTGGGCTTCCAAGTGAGCTCCAGGAGAGGCACAAAGCTACACAGAGAAACCCTGTCTCGAAAAACCAAAAAAAAAAAAAAAAAAAAAAACAAAACAAAAAATAAACCTATCACATTCAGAGGACCTGAGCTAGATCTGACTTGAAAGTCTTTTTCCTCAGGACTAGGTTTCATTTACCAAAAGGTGCCATGAAAGCTCTAGAGGAGGAAAACAACCAGCAGTCCTCCCCAGCTGTGATGCCTGTGAGCCACATCAACCATATCAACCAGCACGGCATAACAACACTAAGGGTGAAATAATGACGCTCATTCCTTGGTGGTAACCAACAGCTCTCTAACTGAACTTAAGGTCTACCTCAACAACAAAGAAAGCATGCCTGGGACTGGAAACATAGCCATCTACCCAGGGCTAGTGAAGACATGGATGTTGGAAGAGATCCTTCAACTGCCAATTTACTAGAAGAGGATAACCCCCAACTACATTCTGAATGTTCGTCCTTATGCCCACCGATAAGTGTAGTCCTCACCCCTCATCAAGGAAACTTCTCTTTGCCACCGACAGAAACCATTACAGAAAACCACAACCAATCAAAATGCAGAGCTGTGGAGCCCAGTCCCAACTGCTACATCTCTGAGATAACTTCTGCACCTAAGGCTCAAGAATCATTGCCGAGGCGGCAGAAATAGTGTAACAGCCAGAGGAACAGGAAGTTGGCTGTGAGACTGTCTCCTAGAAACATCAGAGGACCTACACCCATGAAGTCTTACCAACATGGCTGCCTAAATAGACACACTAACATGGAAGGGAAGCTCATGAGGCTTCAATCCGCACAAAGAACTACAGGCAACTAGGGAATGTTGAGAATGAGAGAAAGCCTTCTCCAGGGAAGAGCACACCAATTGGTTACCCAGTACCAAATGGTCATCCCTGGAAACATATACATATAAGTAACATTATACAGATTAAGCAGTTGGTATATATATAGTTAGTATATTACGTATTATATATATATATAAATATAAGTATTACATATATTTACATATATAAGTCCATGAATTTGAAAGAAAACAAGAGTGTGCATGTACAGATTGGATGGAAGGAAAAGGGGGAAATGATAAAAGCATATTATAATCTCAAAAGTAATACAGAGTAAGGCACAAAGTTAAAAAAAACTATTAGGGTAAAAGTTTTTTTTTAAAAAAATGAATTAAATACAGGCAGAAAAAAATGCAAAGGAAGAAGAAATAAAAGACAAGTTTACACAGAAGAAAGGAAGAAGAGGAGAATGGTGGGAAGAGGGAGATTGCACAGTAATGGAAAGTGCATGAAGTTCTGTGAGTGCGAGAAGACTTAACAACGAAAGTATGCTAAAAACGACAGTAACACACCGTCAGAAGACAAAGGGAGAGCACAGCTTAAAAAGAAAGGACAAACAAGAGGGATGGAGTTGGAGCAGTGTTTTCTATGTGTTCTAGTATTGGAGTTGGCCAGGTGGGTATGCCATCACTGGATCTTGGAGTCTCTCATTTTTCCTGTCATTCAGCCTGGTGCTGAGCACAGACTGGTCAAGGACCGGTTGTCCTTCAGAGCCACGCTCATTTTATTAGCTTCTTCCCTTCTTTGTGTGCCAGGAGCCTCTGCTGGCCTCTCTTAGTTTTGCAGCCTCTGGGTCTAGCAAGTCCTCACTCCGGATACTCCCCAGTGAGTATCCCCAGGGTGCCTACTGTCAGAGCTAAGAGACCCTCCCTCTCTGCCAAGGGCATTGAGATGAAGGGAGCAGACAGAACTCAGATCTTTGCTCAGAAGTGGTCTTGATGCTTTCAAATACCTAAATAGGTATTCCGTTTGGTGTCAGCTCCAGAATTTTCAGTCATTCTAGCAGCTTACTATGCAGCTGGCCAAACAAACTAATGACCGTAGGCTCAGGGATATGACTCTTGCTGCTTATCCTCAGGTGATAAGATTTGCTTCTTGCCAACAGACAGCAGAGCCACTGACCACTGTGTCCATCACAACCCAAAGCCCCTGGTGTCTGTCGGCTTCCTGTTCTCCTTTCTACAATTGCCATCAAGGGACTGAGACAGTATCCTCAGGTTCCCTCATTAGTGATTCTTTCTTGTTTTAAGCACCCCCCCCCATTTTCTAGCACATTTTAAAAACTGCTCCCTATTTTTAGACTCTGAAGTGGCTTAGCCTCTATCTGTCCCCTCTCAAGATGGCACCTGGCTCTAGGGATCTGAAATATAAGGAGTGACAACATGACAAAGTGGATTGCTTCCCCAGTGTGGACCTGTCACATAGGTAGAGCTATTGTCACATCTAATTCCTCACTTGGATTCAATGCTTATGCAAACTATGGGCATGTCCTATGTGGGTAGGACTTCCTGACTTATTATAGGCGTGACATTTCATGTCCTTCCCTCCTCCCCAGCTAGGGCTGGAGAGGTGGGCTTCATCCCCCTTTTCACTCATCAACTCCTCTCTTCAGCTGTCCTAGAATCTCAGACGTCTTTCTTTTTTCAACTTTGGAATAGAGTCTACCCTCCTATCCTCTGCTGTTCTGATCCTTCTTACCCATAGTCTCATTCAAAGGGAGCTCCTGCTCTGCTCTCTCTCTCTCTGTGGGGATCAAATGTGTGTTTCTTATCACCTGGTTATAATCATGATATTATTTGCCATCTAACTGGAATGCTGTTGACATAAACAGTGAAGAAATAAAACACATAGAAAGTATTTCACCCCAAAATGAATTTTTGTAAACCCATAGCTTTATTGGGTGATGAGAACTTTGGGGGTGGGGGAGGGTACTGCTCAGCTCAGCACAGCAGACCAAACTGATTAAACAACAGATACTAATTTCTCACAGATCTGGAGAGTAGCAAGTCCAAAATTGGGGTGCTGACACTGTCAGAGTCTGGTGAAGATCCTCTTCTCAGATTATAAAGTTTTTTTTTTTTTCTCACTGTTCCCTCACATGAACTGGAAGGAGGGAAGAGAAAAGAGAAAAGTAGAGGGAGGGGGAGACAGGAAGAGGAAGGGTAAGTGGGGAGGAAGAACATATCTGGTACACTCTTTCCTAAGGCACTAAGTCTACCTTGAAGGCTCCACCCTCATGACCTCATGAAATTAACTGCCTCCCAAAGGCTCCCATCTCTAAGAATTAACACATCGAGGGATAAAGACATCACATAAATGGCACATGTCTCCTTTGAGAAGGTTGATTTTCCCTCAGCTAGAATCTCCTCTGGACTCTGCAGCTGGATTACCAACATTACTGGCTCAGCAGGGAAGACTTACCTGCAACTTTTGCTTCTGCCTACAAGCGCTGTCACCCCTGGGATCCTGCTCTGCAGAACATAGCTGATGAGCTGGGAGGGAACATATGGAGGTACTGTGGTCAACACTCCCAGCCAGGGCTCCTAGTCTTCTTTGTTGTCTCTGGTGGAGCCACCAGATGCTTTCTGGACCCGAGACTAGGACCGCCAAGATGATCTCAGTCAACACACAGAACCCTAAAGATTAATAGAATGATTGTTTTAAACTATTAAAACTTAGATGCTTTGTGTATGCAGCTATCACTAATCAAAATGTGCATCTTGTGTAATGGTCATAATAAATTGTGCTAAAAAGTTAAATATAACAGATGGTAGAATGAATGAAAAATGAGCAACTTGACCTGTCTCCACTCTTGTGTCTGGCTTCTCATGTCTCCAGAGAACTTCCTTAAGGTGGTTTGTGTAATTCAGGAGATTGTCTTTGGACCTGATATTTCCCTTTGTACCAGATTTGTATGTACATACATATGATATATATGATATCAACAAAAATACTACGTATGATATATATATATATTTATATATATATATGGCTTCTAGTACTTTTTTGCATTTCTTTTCTGTCAGTTCTAAAAAAATATACATTTTATCATGTTTTCCTGAAGCCCATAGCTGATTATTTGATAGATTATAGTGTATTTGGCTACTTTGCTCATAGACATCTGTGAAGTTAATTTATATTTACTTGGGACACAAATCAAGGCAGAAATATTATATAGAGAAGAGATTTCAAAAATAATCCCTCACTCAAAACAGTAAAACAAAACAAAACAAAACAAAACCCAAAAAAACAAAAAAACAAGATGTGGTTTGAATAAGAACTATCTCCCGTAGGCTTGAACATTCCAGTTGGTAGCATTGTTTGTAGAGATTATAGAGCCTTTGGGCAGTATGGCAGTTGCTAAAGGAAGTACATCACTGGAGATAGGGACTCTGAGGGATTATGGCCGTATCCCACTTCCTGCTCTCTCTACTTCCTAAGTGATCTTTCAACTTCCTGTTCCTGTCACCACGCCTTCCCCACCACTGTGAACATCCAGCCTCCTGGAACCATAAAGCAAACTAAACTCTTTCCTAAATTGCTTCTGGTCATGGTGTTTTGTTACAACAACAAGAAGACAGTTAATAAAGGAGGTAATAATTTCAGTTATGCTGACTTAACAATAAGTATTTCTCCTTCTAGCTCGTTTCAATCCACGCTGCCCTGTAATTTACAGATTTCGTGTTCTCCAGCTCACTGTGTCCTCAGTTTCTCTTCCTGTGCAGCTCAGAGTACTTTACCTTTTTAATCACAGTCTTTCGTATAGCATTACTCCCTTGCTTCTCTTCCCTTAAATACTCCTCTTGGGGAAAATTTTTATTACAGAGTGAAATTTCTAGGTGTGTCATTGAGATCACTTCTTGATGGGGTTATCATTTGAATTGTTGAACTCCGTTAAGGAGATGCCCCTTCTCTAGACAGGCATTCATTGTCTAATCCACTGAGGGCTTGAAACAGTTAAACTGTGAGAGAATGTGTTTCTCTTTAGCTGGAACTTCTGTCTTTTTCTACTCATAAATGTTGGGTCTTTAGACTCTAGAAGCTACATCAGCCCATCCCTCTTCTTTGCCAGTTTGCAGACCTTCAAATTCAAACTGAACCCCTCTCCCCCAATCTCTCTTTATTCTTTAGCTTACAAATGACAGATCATGAGGCTTCTCCACTTCCATAATCAGATGAACAGTCCCATGATAAACCACGTGCTTATCTATTATCTATATATCTATGTATCCACCCATCATCCATATGCCTATCATCTATCCCTCTCATTGGTTCCTCTTTCTTCAACATCCCGACACACATAGTAAACATTTTAATGCTTTGCCATTGACTACATTTTCTAACTTTAAGATTCATCTATGTATGTGTCTAAGGCTCATTCCTTTCCATTTTGAAAGCCAGTACTGAATATATTATCATTTTTTTTTACTCTCACGTTAATGAAGATTTGAGTTATTCCCAGTTTTAGACATCATGAGTAGAGTTGCTACAAGTTTTCTCGTACAAATCTTTATGCAAACATATGTTACCTCTCTCTTGGGCCAATATCAAACTTTCTGGATATAACGAAAGTGTGTGTTTAGAGGTACAATGAACTATCCAACAGCTTCCCAGAGTCCTTTCCTATCAGTTACTATGTGTTGCAGTCGCTTGTATCTGCTCCAGCATGCCTATTGACTAGTTTTGTTCCATAACGAGACATTTACTGTCGTAAAATAACACTGATCTGAGCCAGTCCGTTGGAACACATAGCTGAAGGATAGTCACCTCGCTTGGATTATTTGTTCCACTGCTAACGGAGATGATGGGATGGCTGTCTTCACTGTGTTTCAGAAGCCACTAAGATTTATTTTAAGCTATGTTACAAAGTTACCAAGAAAAGGCAAGTTCTAGGATGTTCTTTTCCTTTTCAAGTGCTGCTTGGGTCACATTTACTAATGTCTGAGTAGCAAGAAAATGCCATGGTCAAGAGGCAGATTTAAGTGATGGAAGAAGAGAGGCCCCCTTTACTGAGAGAGGTTAAGTTACTTGGAGAAGGAGCGTTGCTACAGGGACAAGAAGCACTGCTGGAGGAGAGAATTTAAAAAAAAAATCAGCTTATGTAAAGTTGTGGGCCAGTGGACTTAGGAAAATCTGAAAATGCAAGTTCTTCAGACACCACAGCAGGACCAAGGGGAGGAAGTTCATGGAGAGGTGAGCAGAAGTGTCGCCTCTGTGCAGAAGTCCAAGGCTACTCCCCTGACTGACAGGAACACGGCCCCAGTTGGACCGCAAGGCCACCAGCCCAGAAGGCGAATTGGCCATGCAGAGAAAAAAAAAAAAAAAAAAAGGCCGTTCCCCAGAGGACGGACTTGCTGTGTGTGGCACTAAGGTACCTCCAGGAGGAATGGCCACTGTTTCACTTCCACGCTCTAAATCTTATACAAGTTCCTCTTCGGGCCAAATCCAAACAAGAAGAGGAAATTCCAGGAAATGGACATTTCAGTCTAACTCAGAGAGTTACCGGCACACCCGTGTGAGTCTGACCCAGTTTGAGAACTGTAATTCCAGAGGGTAACTCGTGGGTTCCACTCTGTGCAAAACCGACTCGTGCCTCCTTCCTTCGCGGTCTTCGGGTATCTCCACAGATGTCACAGCATCATCTAAATCCTGACCTGTTTACGAAGCCAAAACCCAGTGCCAACCCTCATCACCCTTGCTTCAGACCACCAACGTATCTAAGGGAACTTATAGCTAATTTTGTTTTTGAGGCATCTGGCTAGATAGCCTAGATAGCCCTGGAACTCAGCGTGTCTTCCAAGCTGGCCCCAAATTTTCAGCTCTCTCACCTCAACTTCCCAAGTGCTGGTGGGATTATAGGCGTTTACCACCGTGTCCAGCTTTCATTTAAACTTGTCAAATATCCCTGCTTGTGTTTGCTGACTTGTCCCTCCACCTAGTTTTCAAATCCTTTTATTCTGATGTGTCCTGATTTGAACATTTAATTACTTAATGCACTCTGATTTTACTCGGTTTAGTTTCCTTCCTGACAATGACTAGGAATCTGTAATATTGTGCACTGGCTTGTTGTTTTCTAGTATCCCAAACTGCCTGTGAATTCCAGGTGACAGTATTCAGGGTACATTTCTAACCGTCAGCATACCACCCAGCTTGCAGCAATTAGCAGACACTTGTATTACTTAACTAATTGATTGTGGTAACTGAATGGCTTTGACCAAATAGTTTCCCCTTTTGAAATTTGAAGTGTATCCTTCACCCCACTGTGTAATACAGTCAGAGATCACATGAGACAAAAATTCTAAAAATCAGTGATGACTTGTGAAATCTCACCCTCTTCTCACAAATGTTTCCTTTACAGTAACAGTTACTCTGTGGGGAGGGAGAACTCTAGGGCCACATTTCCAATAAAGAAATAATCTACAAAGTTCTAAAGTGGGACTTCCACCAAGTAGCATTATCATTTAAAAATAGTAAACAGGGAGACTTTACTTAAGTGAATAACACAGACACAAATCTTGTCAGTTATTTTCACAGTTAACCCAGTTGTTTCCTAGGCTCTGATAAAATTACTTTATAGACATAACATATCGCGGGGAAATGTACAGGAGATGTGCGATCTTCTCTATCCAAGTGTTAAATGGGATGAAGGAAACTCCTCCATCCTTAAAGAGATTCATAAAGATGCATCTGACAAACCACTCCTTAGCATTTTCTAAGATCAAAGCAAGTGTTCAAGGTTGCATCCTGTGCTCAAAGTTGGCGCTTCGTTGGCCCTTTGTTGGAGCTCCATTGGCACCTTGCTTACCAGTCCAGCCATTTTCGACTTGCCTACCACACAGGAATGTGAGGCTGAGTTCTGACCACTATAGCAAGGCACAGAATCCTTTTGCATTAGGAGTGAAAATGCAGCACGACCACTACTGGATTTGGCTTGGCCATGCACCGTCCTCAGAAATAAAACATTTTTGCCTTGCCTACATTCTTTTTCCTGTGTGGCCATTTTATTGAGACCCCAGACCCATTTCTAAGGCACACTCAAAGACCTGTATCTTCTGCTAAAAACGGGCTTTCCACATTCTTTTCATTTTTGGAAACTGGTAGTGTCACTTTGTTACTTACATAGACTCAAATCCTTAACCACAACTTTGATTCTTCTTCTAGCTCAGATACCATAAGCAGTCTGTCAGAAAAAGCACTGGGATGCATCTTCAGAACACACTGGGCACCGACCAGTTCTCACATCCTGCCTTAGCTACTTCTGTCTCTGTGACAAAACAACAAGGCTAAACCAAGGGAACTCATAAAAGACATCATTTATTTGGGGACTCATGGTTCCAGAAGATAGAAGAGTCCATGACCATCATAGTGGGGAACACGGCAACAGGCAGGCAGGCATGGCACTGGAGCAGTAGTTGAGAGCTTATATCTTCTCCACAAATTGAAAGAGCCAGGGGTTGGAGATAAGAGCAAACACTAATTGGGAATTGCATGAGCCTTTGAAATCTCGAAGCTCACCACTAGTGACCCACCTTCCTCCAACAAAGCCACACCACACCTTCTAACCTTTACCAAACAGTTCCACTAACCAGGAACCAAGCATTTAAGCACATGAGCCTATGGGGGCCACTCACATTCAAGCTGCTACACTCTCCTATACTGTAGGCTGGTGTCACTGATGGTGCTTTTCGCTAAACAACCTCGAAGGCATTAAGCAAGTTAACTTGCTTTTCGTGGCTTTTGCCCTCCTCACCCCTCAGGACCCACCAGTGTTTATTTTCAATAATGTCTGTAAAGGTCTGCTCCAAATCTAATTGCCTCCATCTGGTTCAGAATAAATGCCATGAACTTAACAAGGGGTGTAGGGTCTGCCCCTCTGTTCCCCTCTGGAGTAACCTTTTATTATTTCCTGTGTTCGGTTCTGCAGATGCACAGCATGCCCCCTGCATGCACCCTTCTACCTCAGAGAATTCACTTGATGATGGCCTTTCAAGGAGCATTCTCACCCACAGAGGTTTGGGTAGCTTACCCTCTTACACAGCTCAGGACCCCCTTCAAATGTCATATTCTCAGAGTAGCCATTCCTATGCCCTTGATATAAAATAGCAATTTCCTGCCCAGTTTCCATGTTTCATGATTTTTTTTTAAACCTTACTTCCTTTTTCCTAATCTAATTTATAGCATCATTATTTGTTTATTATATGTTTATCATCTGTCTCCCTTTACTAGAGTGGAAATTAATGAGGGCTGTGACTTTCTCAGTTTTCTACCCTCCTGCGGTGGTTTGAATAAAAATGGCCCCATAGGCCCTTAGGGAGTGACACTATTAGGAGGTGTCTTAGTTAGGGTTTCTATTGCTGCAACAAAACACCATGACCACAAAAGCAAGTTGGGGAGGAAGGGGTTATTTGGCTTACACTTCCACATTACTGTTCAGCACTGATGGAAGTCAGGATATGAACTCAAACAGAGCAGGATCCTGGAGGCAGGAGCTGATGCAGAAGCCATGGAGGATTTTGCTTACTGGCTCGCCTGCATGGCTTGCTAAGTCCACATTCTAATAGAACCCAGGACCACCAGCCCAGGGACAGCACCACCAACCATGGGCTGGGCCCTCCCACATTGATCACTAAATGAGAAAATGCCTTACACCTGGATCTCATGTAGGCATTTCCTCAACCGAAGCCCCTTCCTCTCTGATGACTCTAGCTTGTGTCAAGTTGATACACAAAACCAGCCAGTACAGGAGGTGTGGCCTAGTTTGACTAGGTGTGGTCTTGTTGGAGGAAGTGTGTCACTGGGGGTGGGCTTTGAGGTTTCAGATGCTCAAGTCAGGCACAGCGTCTCACTTTCTCTTCTTGCTCTTTGTCAACCTGAATGTAGAACTCTCAGCTACTTCTCCAGCACCATGTCTGCCTGCATGTCACCATGCTTCCCATCATAACAATAATGAACTAAACCTCTGAACTATAAGCCAGCTCCAGTTAAATGTTTTCCTTTATAAGAGTTGCTGTGGTCGTGGTGTCTCTTCTCAGCAATAGAAATCTTAAGACACTCCCGTATTTATCTCGCCCCCTGGAACTAGGCCCTGGACATAGTAGTGTCATGGTCATGTCACGAGACCCCCGGAGCAAGACCACCACAGAGCCGATATCTGATGCAAAACACAGAGGGGTTTATCGATAACAAGCAAGCCTGGGCTAGGTCCTCATCCAACACACTGGCTAGACAGGTAAAGTAGGATGGCCCTGAGCTTCCAGGGTGAGGGGTTTTTAAAGGGAAAAACCACAGGCAGGGTGGTACAAGCCTTTGCATCATATGATTGGGTGAGGTTATGTAACCTTTTAATTTACTAGTTGGGGATTACAGTTATCATTTTAGGCAGGCCTGGACAAGTCTCAGGCTCTGTCCTTGTGCTGCCATGGAGGCTGGCTGGCCTAGCACATTCACATTGACCCATGCACATAGCTCTAAGTTGGTGAGGGTTCCCAGGGAGTAAACAACTGGCTGAACCTTGAACAGTCAGAGCACGTGCAGAAAGGGAGCTACTGCAAAGACTATGTCTTTTGTTCATGGCCCTCCCAGAAACTGCTTGCCCAAGTCTCAGGAAACTGAAATTGAGGCCTGATCTCTGAGAAAAGACTGAGCAGCCTGTTATGGCATCTGCTTGGTCCTTTCAGTAGACATCTAATAAAAACATTAAGTGAAAGGATAGCTGGATCCATTGTGGTCCTTAAGCACATCTTTCCAGTGCTGTGCTCTTCCTCTGCGGGCCTTTAACTTTTAAGATCTGACTCCTTGGTAAAGGAAGCTTACTTTTGATGAATTGCCCTGAAATCAATGCACTTTGATAATACAGGCAGTGTGTGTGTGTGTGTGTGTGTGTGTGTGTGTGTGTGTGTGTGTGTGCATGCGAGCACACATGCATGCATGCAAGCACAAATAGCATGTGTAAGATATGAGGTATGCAGAAACTGAATGAGTTTCATAAATTTAAAGAATTACTAGCAATTCAGCAAAAAGAGAGTAGACTCTAGTTAGATTGGTAGGATGTGTAATGCTAACACTCTTGGGTGGGGCAGAGAAAACAAAGCTGTCTTTATCAAGCTATTTCATTCTGTTCCTTTTAATCCTCAAGTTGTAAAACTTGAAATTAATCTTGAAGCTCTTAAAAGATGCTAAACTTATTTGAAATCTTCACAGAATGCAGTAACGCAAAATTTTATGAGTCTCTTTGCGATTTCAGTTTTTGCCCCTTTATTTTAGGAATTTCATACAGATTAAGCAGTGGTGCCTCACAGAAGAGTAACTGCTTGTATTTTGTTTGCCTTTGTTAAACCTACGCAGCACAGTCAATCATTGCAATAAACAAAATGAGAAATGAAGTCAGGAAGCACGCTTTTAGATGAGTAAACAGAGGTTCAGAGTCTAACTTGTTCACTGTATGATGCATCCTGAATGTGATTCAACTAGGTAGAATTCCAAGTCCAAACGCTAACATATTCACGCTAAACTTTATACAGACTCTCAAATTAATTCGATGACCCTTTTTGTATAGTTAGAAAGGGGAGAGGCATATCTTAGTGTTCTTCTAGCTGCTCATTCCCTTCTGATAGGCCCCTGAATACATCTTCTTGACTATCCACAACTTCTTGCTGCATCAAGTTTCCCTGGGCTGTTCTATGCCCAGGATTTGAATGGGCAGTCACATCCTCCCCCACGTATCTGACTTATGCAGTGCCCATATGTCTTGATCTCATTAAGAAACTTCTTTCCAGGCGTAATGTCTTTTTTTTTTTTTTTTTTTTTTTGAGACAGGGTTTCTCTGTGTAGCTTTGGAGCCTTTCCTGGAACTCACTCTGTAGTCCAAGCTGGCCTCGAACTCACAGAGATCTGCCTAGCTCTGCCTCCCGAGTGCTGGGTTTAAAGGCATGCCCCACCACCACCCAGGCAGGCATAAAATCTTATATGTCACCTTGGAGGTCTGTGAAAAGCTAATCTTGGTTGGTTGGAGGAGGGGACCTCAATTGAAGAATTGCCTCCATCGGGCTGACCTGTGAGCATATCTGTGGAGGCATTTTCTTGGTTGTTAATTGGTACAAGAGGGCCCAGCCCATTGTAGATGTTGCCATCCCTGGACAGGTGGGCCTGGGCTATTTAGGTAGCTGAGCAAGCCATGGGGAGCAAGATTGTAAGCCGAGTTCCTCCATGGTCTCTGCTTCAGTTCTGCCTCCAGGTTCCTGCCTTGATTTCTCTGGAGGATAGGCTAAGCCTATAAGCTAAAACAAACCCTCTCTTCTCCATGTTCCTCTGGGTCAGTGCTTTATCACAGGAACAGAGAAGTAAAATAGGCCAATGTCTTACTTGGGGCTATTATAAAGCTCAAGTTTTGGCTATCTAGTAGAATCCACTGTGCCATTTGTAAATGTCAGTTTATTTTCTGTTTGCTTCACAGAATTATGAATTCTTCAGGGTTAGAACCCAATCCTACTCATCTTTTAAGAAATGCACAATGCATACAATTAAATCTCTAACTAAGACCTACAGATAAACACAGTTAAATTAAAGTAAAAAGTATTAATATTTAGAGTTAGATGATGTAAACAAAAAACAAGATAAAATATGTGTTATAGCTAATTAATAAAAGCAGAAAATAAAGTGCAAAATATATAGTATTAAGAGGAAAAACAAACCAATGAACAGAAATTAACACAAAAAGAATACAGGCAGTTGGTTTAAAAGATAAAAACATTAAAACAACTATTATAAGAATGTTCTTAGAATGGTAACACCTATCAAGCTTCTTAGCCTTTATAATTCCCAGCTCCCAGAATATTCATAGGTCTTAGACATTATGACCCTTGGTAGACGCTGTCCACTAATACCTTGTCCTATTTACCTGAGGTTCAAGCTTGCCAGTCACATTGTAATCCCAAATGAGCCATAACCTTTCTTAACTATTCACCAGCTTCATACCTGGCTCATTTTGAGATCTCTCTCTAACTGTAGGTCTTTTTTACTCAATAGGTCATAATGAACCCTGTACTGGCTAGTTGTGTGTGTCAACCTGACACAAGCTAGAGTCACCAGAGAGGAAGGAGCCTCAGTTGAGGAAATGCCTCCATGAGATCCAGGTGTAAGGCATTTTCTCATTTAGTGATCAATGGGAGAGGGCCCAGCCCATGGTAAGTGGTGCCATCCCTGGGTTCTATAAGAAAGCAGGCTGAGCAAGCCAGGAGAAGCAAGCCAGTAAGCAGCTCCCCTCCATGACCTCTACATCAGCTCCTGTCTCCAGGATCCTGCCCTGTTTGAGTTCTTGTCCTGACTTCCTTCAGTGATGAATAGCAATGTGGAAGTGTAAGCCAAATAAACCCTTTCCGCCCCAACTTGCTTTTTTGGTCATGGTGTTTTGTTGCAGCAATAGAAATTCTAAGACAAACCTGGTTATGGAGTTTTTACTGTTCATTAAGCATAGGGTTCGCTTAAATTTTTGGATTTGTAGGTTTATAACTTTTATAAAATTCAAAAAGTTTCAACCATTATCTTTTCATATAACCTTTTTCTGTGCTTAGCCCCTCAGCCTCCACCATGTCCCTGCCCATTTGGGTGTTCTAACTACACCAGTATTGTGCCATCTGGTGTGGTTACACTACCCTGAGACTTTATCCACATTTTCAACAGCGCTTTCTTCTCTCTTTAATTTTGGATAGCTTCTATTTCTGTGTCTTCAAATGAGGTAATCCATTTTCCTGTAATATCTGGTCTGCCATCAATCCAATTCAGTGTAGTTTGCAATATAGACATTGTATTTTTTTTCCAGATGTTCCTAAATTGAAGTTAGCACATCCAATCTTCTGGCTTCTTTGCACATATGGGTTTCAATAATGATAACTGTTGTAATGTTCTGTCTGCTAATTTTATCATCAATATTATTTTATTCATTTTTGAATCAACTTTTTCTTTGTCTTAATGGAATTTGTCTTCCTGCCTACTGGTTTTTATTGGCTCTCAGTAATTGTGAATTTTACATTTTGGGATACTGAATATATTTTGGTTATATTAATTTTCTTCAAGTTTTTTTTTTCTGTGATGCTGTTGTTGAAAATACTATGGCCTTTTAAAGTATTATGTATGGGGTCTGTTGGGAGGAACTAATGTTTATATTATTATTATTATTGTTGTTGTTTTGAGACAGGGTCTCAACTAGGTAGTCCTGACTGTCCTTAACCTCACTATACAGTCCATGCTATATTCAAACTCACAGAAATCCCTGCTTCCTGAAGATGCCTCTGCTTCCTGAAGGCTGGGATTAAAGAGATACAGTACCCTGCCTAGCTAGGGATTAATAGTTTATTTCCTTGTTCCCTTGTTTAAATTAATCTATATTCAGAATTTCATTCCAAACATCACTAATGCTAGAGCTAAAGTTTATCCACTAATAAACATTTTGTGGCACTTGGCTTTACACATACAGAACCCAGATCATCCATTGCATTTGTGGAGGCTGAGCACTAGGAGAAATGGCCAAATTAAAATTGTAATTTATAAAACCATTTTCAAACACTCTCAGTTCACTCAACTGAAGGGTGGTGATGTAGCTCTTTGGAATTCACATTTGCTTAGCATGGCCAAGGCCTTGGGTTCTTTCGATTTCTGGGGTAGCAAAAACAATTACGAAAAAAAGGCTACAAATTCCTTTTAATTGAAAGAGGAAGGGAGCAGGTTGCTTATGAACTGGCACTATGAAGGAAAGTTATATTCTGATCTGTGTGATTCCCTGTGGATTTGAGCATTAGAGGGCACCTGAATCATCAATGGTAAGAGGTAGAAATTACCCCCTGACACACACAAACCAAGTCCTCTCCTATTCCTCTTCCTCTGTTCTGGTTATCCAGGGCTGCTGATGGTGGGGAGACAGGCTATACCGAAGCTTGTTTGCACATTTCGGCAGATCCCCAGAGGTTTGCTCTGTTTCTGTGATAGAAGGAAGTGTGTCTTTCTAACCACTTCCCTATGAGTTACTGCTTTCCTAAGTCAAATCTCTCTTCCCTCTAGAGCAAGTCTTATTGGGGGCATGGCTACATGCTTAATAATAATGATGGTGATGATAATAATAGTAATAATAATAATTAAAACAACAACAATAATAATAACAGCAATAATAATACCATTCTCTTCTTTCCCAGTCTCTAAAGGTATCTCATAGAAAGCAAATTTGTAATTCCCTAAACTGAAACTCAAGACAACCACCTGGATCATGAAATGTGACCAACTGGGTAGCCTGAGGGTGTGGACAGCTCAGGCTGAGGTATAGCCTGCCTTGTTCAGCTACCTACTATCTGTTCCATTTCCCCTCTGCCCTGCAGCTTCTTTACTTGTGGGGTAATATTATCACCCTCCTCTGAGTGCTTATGACATGTCAAGTACATTTGTGGTATCATTCTTCCCTATTTTACAAATAAAGAAAATGGAAGTTATGAGCGTTGAGTGAACAAAAACCAGGATTTAAAGACAGGGTGGTCTCTAAAGGAGCCTGTATCCTTTCCCAATGTAGTAGACATGCAGCAAGTCAAAAACTGCTATTTTAATTATTATTCCAAAGTGACATCTATCATAATTATAGCACATGGATTCACTTTGAAGGCAGATCCATAAGACCAAGTCTCCTTTTATGTCCTATCAGACATGTCGCTGTAAGCTTTAGAGAAACACACATGCTACTTATGTGGCTTGCTCAATGATTTAACTCTATAAAGAAGAGAGATTCCATCTGCATGCATTGCATTCTCAATATAATAATTACAGGAGAAGGAACACCAGCCTAAGAATTTCTTAGGACAATACAGTTCTGACAATTGTTTTGTGAGCCTCTCATTCCATGACTTCCCTCTTATTTTTATCCTAACAATAGATAAACATCTATCTGAAAGGAGGTTCTGAGTGGAGTAGTGAGATGATTGGCTTAGGTCAGCATTCTTGACTTAATGCCTGTCATACACACCCCAGCGTTGTGCAGCATTGTGATTTCTGGCAGAACACTTTGCTCCTCTAGGTCTGGGGCTCTTTATCTGTAAAATGTGTTTGGCTTG